>OMKN01080493.1:0-14260 GCA_900302345.1 Melanonus zugmayeri
CCGTCTCACATCCAATTTCACAAGTGGATTTACACTACTAGACATTATCAAAGACAAGGCTTTTTCTTAAGCTATTTTCATTAAGAGCAATATTAAGACTATGGTAAAGTTACTGATGTTGTTAATGAAACATGTCAACAATGAGACAATAAAAACATAAGCGTGATTATGGCTGTAATTATGACCATAAGCTGATTGTGATATTTTTAGTGTGTGTGTGTGTGTTTGTTGGGGGGCTCCCTAGACAGATTAGGGGTCCAGCCAGTCTTGATGTTTCATCTAGTAGCGCTGTCTGCAGGGGCTCATCCGATTACTGAGTCACTCTCAACTCTCTCAATAGCCCACACATCCACAGAACACACTAACACTCAATGTAAAAAAAACACAAAGACATAGAGCATTATGCTTAAACACAAGTAGGGACTATGCAAATGTGAAGGGACAACATGCGTTCCCACCCACCTCCCCACCACCAAAGACACATACACGCAAACAAACACAACTGCAATGTTGCATCTTCCATGTCGGTTTCTGAATGCCACAAACACAAAGACGCTCTAATCCTTACATAATCCCCTTCTGCTAACAAACACCAAACTCTGGCCATATCAACTCTCTCCCTCTTTCTTCATCAATCGCCCCCTCATGTGTACTACTCGCGCTATCTACCTTTTCAACGTGTTTACGAGGATCTCACGAACACAAACTTCCTAAGCCAATCCGTGTTTCTAGTGTCGGCCTTTGATATTGCCTTTGAGTAAATGTATGAGGGACACTAGAGAGTTATTTTAAGGTGAACTGTGCGTGTTGATTCTTTTATTTATTTGAGGGAAATTCTAGATGAGTTGCCGAGTGATTGCCGTGCAATCAGTCGCGCTCGCCAGTCTTAATGGATAAGCGAACAGAGACATCTAGAGGTGAGAAGTGGAACTGCTACGCCTAAAGTACAAAACAGTATGGAAAGCATTTTCTTCCATGCTTGATCACCCAATGTTTATGTTGATCACTAATTATCATATTATACGCTGGTTAGGATTTAACATTCAAATTAATTTATACTTGGAAATACTGCATCATTTGCATATTTACTCAGTGACGTACTAATGACTGATAACACACTCACCTAGTTTATATGTGAGCACATACAGGACAGTCCAGGGTGTGCCAGGAACTGCCAGCAGCTTCTTCCACACCCTCCAGGGTCTCACGATGTCCGCCCCCTGGCCTCCTCCTCTCCTGCTCACGTCCGCCTGCTGGCTCCTCAACGAGTCCTCATCTAGCACAGGCGCGCCCCACACGAACAGAGCCACGCCCGCGTACACAAACGTCAGCAGCAGGAACATCCAGCTCCATCCGGCCACGTCGATCACAGCGAGCAGTCCGCCACCGGCGAACACCGAGCCGGCTTTGTACCCCACCACCTGAGCCGTGTTCCCCAAGCCCAGCTCCCCGCGGCCCTTCAGCAGCCCCACCGCGGCCCCGTCCACGGCGATGTCCTGCACCGACGCCAGGGCGTTCATGGCCAACAGGGTCCCCGCCACCCCCCAAATGTGAGCATCCGGCGCCAGCAGGGCGCTGGAGACGCACGTCAGCGCCAGCCCCGAGACGGTGCCCACCAGCCAGCGACGCTTGGTACCTATGCGGTCTATCAGTGGCGCCCAGAGGACCTTGAGCACCCAGGGGAAGTAGAGGACCTTGGTGAAGCCGATGCGGGTGAGGGAGTGGCCGGCCCCCCGCAGGTAGACGGGAAGCAGAGACGACTGGAGCCCATAGGGTATTCCTTGAACAAAGTACAGGAGGCCCAGGAAGACCAACTTGTCATTCATCATGTATCCCATCGAAGCATTTGGTGGGGCAGCACAGACACTCTGCTGTTCATGGGTCAGGTCATTGGGTGTTAGTATGGCTAAGCAAAAAAAGGCTTGGTAGTTCAGTTGTACTGGTTGGTTTGGACGGCTGGGTTGACCTGGGATGATAGGAGGGGAAGGGAAATGTAGAGCCTTTAGTTGCATTAGTGTATGAGGTAGTGGTAGGGTTAAGTTAAACATGCACTGGATTTTGTAAGTAACATTTCTGAGATGATCACAAGTTAGTAACATTACACCATATGAACTGGTATTACCATAAGTGGCAGACACGGTTATAACTAGTGTATCAGCTGTCTGGGAATGTTGTCAATTAACCAAATCTTATTTAATACAAACTTGGAAGTCACACGTATTTTACCGTCGGGTAACAACTGGCTGTAATGTATTATTTGTATGGATTTGTGAGGGTGTTACAAGTTATGTAATAGCACGCCTGTACAAAGTGACAGCTGATACTAACGTTAAGCTACCCGCCACACCTGCTAGTTAGCTGCAACATCATCAGCCCAGACAACTAATGACACCGACTGGGTTAAAAACCAATGAACAAATGTCTTACGGCTGGTGGGTTATGGCTTTTCAGTATCAGTGTGGGTTGTGGTGGTTTTCTTTAACACCCTCCAGAAAGCATGAGTCGCACTCAGGAGGGAGACGTTAGCGTTAGCAGCGCACGGGGCTGTGGTGTTGTTGACCGGCGCGTCACTGGGGGCTCGGGGTTGCCAGATTGGCCAACGGAAACCACACAAAGCGTGTCTACAAACCCCCACAGAGCGACGGTCTGTGTTTCTAAAGTTATTTAAAGAATTAAATGTGGGTTCATTCCTTGCATTTTTTTTGTTTTATTTAAATTAGTTAACATTTCACAACAATCGAATATATGTGCCTGACATTTTTCAGGATTCGGTGAAACCAGAATAAAATCATAACATGAATCCAAAGAGGGGGTGTGTGCGTCTGTAGTCTTGAAATTGATATAAAGCATTACTTTTGAGATTTAATTATTAAATCTAGGTTATTGTTAACTTGGTTGTTAGACCATATTAAGTGAAATTGAATGATTCGGCCATTCATCCTAAAGCCGTTCCTCATGGCACGTTCTAGTTTGTTCTAGTTTGATTTAAATATAGATATTTTACCAACATCATTTGTATAATAAAGCACCTGCTAAAGCACCTGCTACTGCTAGGGTGGAGCCGGACGGCCACCCTAAATAAAGGTATCAAGATCTATGAGCGTCTTAGCCTACTATAGCTCACTTTTTCTCATTACCAAAATAAATTATTTCTAACCTCTAAATGCATGGTATTGTATGCATGTATTTGGAGGTTGACAATTTTATTTTAGTAATAGCGAAGTGACAGCGAGATGTAGGCGTTACTAGGCATTACGGTACGTATATATACACTAGGCATTACGGTAAGAGTGTGTATACACTAGGCATTACGGTAAGAGCGTGTATACACTAGGCATTACGGTAAGAGCGTGTATACACTAGGCATAGAGCGCGTAAGAACTGATATCAAAATAAAAGCAACGTTCTGGTGAACGTGATTTCACATTCATTCAATAAATCATTCAGTCAGTCTGTCAATAATAAATAAATTAATTAATTAAATACGTAAATAAAACAAAATGAATAAATATTAAATAATAGATACAATGAATAATAATACCCAATAATAATAACTACCACCTACAAACTATTTCATAGAAAGATTTGGCTTTGAAAATTGAGGCTTTGTCATTTCAATTGTGTGAATAATTAGTCAAACTAAATAATAAAGAATACATTTCCAAAGAGCAATTTCACTTCAAATAGATAGCAGACCACCAGTGTCACTCAGATAATATCAGGACATTCTGATGTGGGATTTATTTACTTATTTATTTATTATTGAGAGAATTAATGATTTATTGAATGAATGTGAAATCATGTTCACCGGACTGTTGCTTTTATTTTGAAATCAGTCCTTACCATAATGCCTAGTATATACTGGCTTGACTGCCGCTCCTAACATGAGTGAGGAAGAGGAATGTAACGTATACGTCTGAGCACAGCAGTCCACGAGTCCAGACACCAGCAAGGATGATGAAGAAGAACTCTGATTTGCTTGTTGTGTGACTTGCTGTCAACTCTCTTGAAAAGTGGATGATCATTGGATCATGCAAGGAGGAATGACTACAAGAATCATAGAAAATGTGGCCCTGAAATCTTTTTTTCTTGTAACCAGTGTTAAGAAAAATACAGACGTCTCAGGCCTTCATAAACACTTTATTTAGCGGAGGTAGAATACCAAATTCCTTCAGGAGCCCCATCGCCACAAACATAACACACAACTGCTCAGTGATTAACTTGGATTCTAGTGTCGAGCTTTCAAACTGAGATTGCACAAGCTCTCATTTTAGCCTCTGCTCAAACACCAGCACTTGATATGTATATGTATATTACGCATGTTTAACAGGCTATGTATTAAAGGGCATGGCCTACATCAGAGCAAACTCTCTTAGATAAGACATAACAATGCAGTTTGCAGTAATAGTATGTACTAAAGCATATTTCCTTGTTAATCCTTGCTATGGCTGCTAGTGTTTTGAATACAGTATCATGCCAGTGACTGGCATAAAGTGTGCTCAGAGTTATCCACATGAGCGAAGGGCAGAGGAAGGTCTTTAAAAAGGTTAGGTTTCTTCTAGATGTGCATGTTGAGTTAGGGGGTATTTGGTTAATTCTCACTCCCACACAGAGCCAGCAGGATCTTCTCATAGTCTCCCTTTGTGTCATCCTGAGAAGAGAAAAGGTCAGCATGTGAACTTCAGTAAAACATTAAACTCACCGGGAAATGTCTCAACTATATGCTCATGAAAAAGTTTTACATTGTCATTACTGAGTGTATTATGATGGGTGAGGCAAAAAAAAAAAAAACAGCCCACATAGCATAGCTAACATGCCGATGCAATAAGCTCATACTGTCCGTTATTATCAAATGGAGCTCACCAGAATTTCCTGATAGAGAGTTTTGCCGTAGTCCTTCTTGTACGCGTCTTTGATCCGTTTCAGGTCCACCTCAGAGCGGCTCACCATAATGCGGGTCAGAATTTTGGTCCGGGTTCCCTTTCCCTGTAAAGCGACCAGGAGCCAGAGAGAGACGTGAGCTCCAGGAAGAGTCTTAAGTAACTTGGTTGTTTTCTCGTGCATATGGTGAGATCATACACACATACCTTCATGGCCAGGTTGAGTTTCTCAGCAAAGAATGCAGGCGTGCTCCCAGCACATTTGACTGCATGGGAGAGATGGATTGCATTTAAATCTGCACAATGTAACCTTGAAAATCAGTACTCATCTCAAGAATTTTAAATGATGTAAATGCAATACAATGCCGAAGAATATTACCATAATTTAAAAAAAACAAGACAGCAGAAATGGCATTTAGCTATTTAAATTAAAATGTTCTGTATCTTTACTGTATCGCTATCTTTATAGGACTGAATCCCTGTTGTGCTTATGACATCACTTCCTGTGCATCCATACTAGACCAAATAATAATTTATAGACAATTCAGTAACAAAAGTTACATATTTGTAATATAGTTAACTGATGAATACATGGATATGCATAGCGTATCCATGTATATGAGCCAATAATCTGGTTTCCTACCAACTGCTGTAAGACAACTCTCAACGTCTCCCTTCATCTCCAGGTCAATGGCTTTGGACACGTCTACCTTGCTGTACTTGGAGTATCTGTCAAACACTTGAAAAGAGAGCCACAGAGATTTTGAACACACTCGGTTTGACAAATAAAAAGTTTGGCAGGAAAACGGCAACATCAACATCGTCAGTGAGACGGCGAGGGCCAGCCAACCTTTGCGGAGATGAGCGCCGCTCCTGGAGGTCAGGATGTCGATGAAGACGGAGGCGTCCGTGCCTTTCCTCTGCTCCCCTGCGGCATACAGAGCTCTGGCGTCACTGTCGGCCAGCTCATCGTTCACTCCCTCGGTCCTCCCAGCCTGCGAGCCACACAGCGCAATAATAATCACATGTTTTGCACAAAGTGCTAAGGCCTAGCAGAGAGAGATCGCATAAACAGGTATTTGTCCACACCAAAAATTAGGCTTCTTCAATGGAGCCCAACATTACCTCAAGACTCATTTGTGTAAACCCAAGTGCAGCCCATGCAGGTTATCAAACATAATCACATTTTTCATAATTACATTATTATATTAATATTCCATTATTTGACGAAATGGCTGTTGCCATAATACTCATCTACCCAGTCATTATGCCCATAATTCAGTTCAGTTTTGACTCTCTCACAAACCAAATTGCACAAAATTGGGGAGTTGTGCATGAGTTATTACTTGCTAAACACACAGCATGATAATCAGTAGAAAATATCACCAGGAAACCAATTGGATGCAATCCACAGAATTTCTTCTTCTTTTTTTTTAAACATGGATATTCATAATATTAATACAATTATATTGGACTTGATATTTGGGTTCATCGTCCGCCTGCATCATCTGAAAGATGACCAGACGTTGGGCCATGGTATTTCTCCATCACCACTGTGATGTAAAATATCCAATGACTCGAACATACAAACATACTTTGCAAAGCGTGAGGAGGGCGTTCCGGAAGTCTCCACTCGTGTCTGACTTGATATCAGCTTCCAGGTCCTTCTTGTTTGCTGAGATAAAAGAAGTCAGAACAAGTCAGAACAATGATAACGGTGAGTGCACAATATTTATTATTTAGTTATAAATTAATGCCATTTTTCAATAGAGTTTGTTTTTTTTAATATATTTTGACGTATAATTTGACTTATTATCAACAGCCTAATGTTATTATGGTGCGTTTTATTGTAACAGTTTAGTTGCTTTGCTATGTATTCTTCATGTATTTGTATTTTTTATGCACACCTTCCTTGTAGGCTTGTTTGATGGCCTCCATCTCCCGGTTGGTTCTGGAAGCCATGATCTCGATCAGAGTGTCCTCGTCTGTGCCCAGACCCTGGGCCAGAAGACAGGGTGGATGAGAGTGAGAGAGGAAGGCATGCAAGACACAGAGGACTCACAGAAGAGGGAAGGCATGGTAAGCCTGAGTGTGTGTTCACTACAAATACAAAAAGTGTTTTATTATTCAGTGAAAGAATAGTTTTCAAGAGCACATTTGAAACAAGTTGAACTGCATTTAAATCAATCTTCTCTAAAGCTTGGTCAATAGCTCAATTTTGTGTGTGTGTGCGTGCGTGCATATGTGGGCGAGTGTGTGTGCAACTGTGCGCCTGTGTTGTATACCTTCATGGCTAGTTTGAGCTGCTGAGCATCATACTGGGCTGGTGTCTTCAGCAGAGCCAGCACCACGTCCTCCAGCTCCCCCTTCAGCGCAGACTTCAGCGCAGCCTCCAGAGGCTACCAACACAACACGCACCATCAACTCAAAGTCTCTCTGCGGGCGCATGTGTGTGTGTGTGTACTGTATGTATGAACATGTTCATAACATTGGTTAATAATACAGGAAACAAAGCAAAGATAGAAGAGAATGGCAGTAGCCAAAGAAAAACTGCAGGCTGGTTCTTTTCGTCTACGTTGGTAAGCACACTAGTTGTTTGAGCCACCAAACTGTAAATAACATCTATATAAGTGTGTGTGTGTGTGTGTGTTTCTCTCCACACCTTGCCACTGGCACGCTGGTAGGCCTCCTTGATCTTCTGTCTCTGCTCATTGCTCCTCTTAACCAGAACATCAATGATAGTGTTCTCATCCACACCTGTACAAACACAGAGAATACAGATCACTCGATAAACTGCTGTGTGTGTGTGTGTGTGTGTGTACCAGCTAGAATAAATAGTCAATAAATAATACATTAGTTAGCTAGTTATACTGATTGTGTCAATATAACAGACTAGATGCTCTCTTGATGGCATAATTAAAGATTCACTTCTCACTGGTCGTTTTGTGTACTAGCAGTGATCTGTGTTGAACGGCAGGAGGCAATATTGTTCTCTGACTGAAAAAACAGAACCGTATGAAATCTGGGCAACCACAACGTGTTTGTACACGCCCACATTCCATCATTTCAGTCTGGTTGTGAGTGTGTGTGTGTGCGTCTGCATGTGTGTTTGTATACATTTGTCAAAGTTTACCCTTTGTCTTGATGGCCTTGTCCAAGATCCCTGCGTCTCCTTCTGCGCTGAAATGGGGTGCGGGGGTCACTGTTCCCTCATTGCGTAGAGTCTGAGAGATACAGTACTACGTTAGATTTCGGTAACGCACTATTAATAGTGCACCAGTTCAGAAAAAAGTGAAAAGTACCGTTTTGTTTGCAGTAAGCCTAACTCAGGGAGGGGCCGCAAATTCCTGCTCCAATGAGTCACATGCACACAAGACTAAGTAAGGACATTTTCTCTCTATCTGTGTGAACTCTGGATCCTTCAATACTCCCTCTCTCTTTCACTTCTCTAAGACAGGGGAGTGAAAGAGAGAACGTCTTTTTTTTAAATATAATACCATAATAATGTACTCGCCCTTACACCGAGATTATCCCTTTGTCATACTGTCCTGTACAAGCCCCCTCCCACTTCCCTCTTCCACAACCCTTTTTACTCGGCTGCGTAGATTTTTCCATCTCCTCAACCAACCACAGGAGAAGGGGAAAAAAAATAAAAAAACGAGTAATTCGGAAGGGTGTGTGTGTGTGTGTGTGTGTGTGTGTGCGCGCATGTGTGTGTGTTTGGGGGGGTGTCCCTGGCAACTGGAACATAAGCAGAGGGCTACGTACTGAGTCATCAGGCAGGCCCAGATAAACGGACTGCTGCAGGAAAGCCTGGATGAAAGACATGGTGGGTCTGCTGGACACAACCTAAAGAAAAGAGTTAATCGTTCAGATAATCATTCATAGTGTTGATAATGTTTGATCACGTTAAATGAACATTGAAGGCTAAAGTATAACAACCGTCTAACATAAGAATATCAGGAAGTGTAAAGGGAAGTCAAAAGTGACATTGACATAGCAGATGCTATATTGTAGGCCTATGTGTTTATTATTGTATTATTTTACATAGCATAATTTCAGCCCTTTGAGACTGTAACTGCGATTAAGGGCTATACAAATAAAATTGACTTGATATAATATTGTGATAAAGATTGTGAGCTGGATCTGAATATAATGTAATATAGTCATAATAATATGGTTATTGCTCTATAATCTCTGTAGGCACTATTTATTGATGATTCACAGAAGGTAGAGTAGACCTAACACCACCCCGGATCTTGACACACCTTATTCTGTCACAACTAGACTACACCTTCCTTCGCTTCAGTTCCCATACATTCTCCCGTCCCATAAATAAAACGCGTCCGCTATACACGCTCCGACACACACACACACACACACATACATACACACACACGCGCGCGCGCGCCCACACACAACAAAACGTGTTCACAAATAATAAGATTCAAACTTTGACACTGTATCAAACTGCGAAATGAAAGTAAGTAACAACAAAAAATCAAGTAGTAGTCCATGTCGATCTTGTGTTGTAGTAAAACAGCTGTAGACTACTTACTGCGTGGTGGGTAAGGAGGAAATAGTGTTGAATCAGGGGCGGTGTAGCGGCAGCCACATCATATTTATACCCGCGTTAAACCACACCTAGCGACGGGGCGCGGCCCCCCGGTGGTCATTGGTCAGGACCAGCCAGGGGGAATTCACCATCTTCAGCTACGCTAAGTTTTGCACTGATTTTTTTATTATACTAATAAAATTGTAACTTTTTTGGGGGGGAAAGTTGACTATATAATACAAAACAAAGTTAGACAAATATTAATTTTGAAATAATGCTTGTTGAATTTAACTATATTATGTAGGGCTTTTTTTCATATGATTATTTTATTCACTGTGCTTTCATGTCATGATGAAACATTGAATTCAGTATTTTTTGAATATGAATAATGTGAACATTGTTTCCTAGAGTAATAAATGATAGCTTCTCAGACTTCGAACATTTTTGGTTTTTGTGTTGACACAAAAGTGGGGCTTTGACGCCTTTCCTCACCCACTGAGCATGCATCTCCTCCGTAACAGGGCCCCACCTTCCTGCATCCAATTCCACTTCTAGGTCAGATTTTAAGGTGCTCTTACTTACAAAATCCTACACAGATCAGCACCAGCCTACCTGAAGGACCTTATTCCTATTGTCCTTCACGGCCCCTATTGTCCTTCACGGCCCCTCCGGTCTTCAGGAGCTGGCCTTCTATCAATTCCAAAAGTTAAAAAGAAATCAGCAGGAAACAGAGCGTTCTCTTACCGAGCCCTATCTGTGGATCAGCTGACATTTTCAAATCCAAACATAAAACCTACCTCTTTACTCTCATTTGGCTCCTAGGAGTGTCCCTCAGCTCTCATTACAGCTAAATCAACCTGTTAGCCAGCACTAGCCTACCCCTGCTGCCGATAGGTACTAGACTAGAGGTTTTTCCTACATGTTCCTTGTCCACCCTGCCCCATCTAACCATAATGCTGTCTCTGTTTTAGTGTGTTGCTGTGACCATGACTGGATGCGGCTACCTGCTTGCTCACCAGCAAACACCTCATCACCATGGATAATACTAATTGTCCATTTTTTAAATTGTACTTAACATTTTTGCTTGTAATACTATGTATGTCAATTATGGCACCCATTGCACTCCTAACCATCCCTGTAAGGCAGGATCCACCACTCTGTGTTCCTCAAGGTTTCTTCCTTGATAATTAAGGGAGTTTTTCCTTGCCCTTTGGGGGGGCTAGGGTTAGGGGGTGTCATACATATATGGCCTGTAAAGCTCTTTGACTGTAACTGTGATTAGGGCTATACAAATTTCAATTGACTTGACTTGACTTCTACATTTTCAATCATACTTTACCATCTCTTCCTGCAGCTGCGGGCAAAGTATTTTCCTCCCTGTCTTCGGCCCACGAAAGTCGAGCCATTTTCTACCTCGCTTTCTGTGTTTGTACATCGTTTTATTTGTTCAGCATTTGTGATTGGTAATTCTTGGAAAATATAATAATTAAATGAGTGGCGGTGCTTGAGTGAGTGGTGGGGGCGGGGCCCCCTAGTGGCCAGGGCCCTGGGCTGCAGCACAGGTTGCCCATAGGTAAACCCGGGCCTGAACACATGTGTAACACCTACTAACAACTCTAGTTCCCCCTCTTGCCCTGAAGCCTGAGTGATTTAATACTCCCCAAGGTTTTATTCTAAGTTTCTGTGGAAGCATCTGCATGTTAAAAAAACAGAAATAAATAACAGTCTGATAAAAATAACTATCAGAATTGTATCTTAATCATCTGTTAAGAATATAAGAATTGAATGTAAGCTATAGGTAAAATGGGCTATTTAAATTGCAAGTCAAAACAAAACTGCCCTTAAATGATACAGGTGATATATTCTTCAAAAGATTACAGTCTCCATTCAAAACAATATAAATTAAAAAAACTGAGTGAGTAGTGCGTGTGTACAGTGTGTACAGTGTCAGCGTCCAGTTACAATCTCTATCTCACACACACACACACACACACACAATGTGCAGGGGAAACCTGAGTGCCTGCCTAGAGCATCTCTTTACCTGCAAGCCTGTGTGTGTGTCTGTGTGTGTGTGTGTGTGTGTGTTTGTGTGTGTGTGGGTCTGAGCCAGAACCCCTGAAACCTCATCTCCCTGTAGGGGTTAATATTTAAAGAGTGTTGAGAGTTTGGTTGCTATACGGGCCAGCTCTGGCCCGTATAGCAGCTCTGTTCCTTAATACCTGCTCTGGGACAACAGCAGGTAGACAGCAGGCTCTCGGATCCACTCAGAAAGACAGGTAAGGTCCAGAGATATTTGGTATCATCAATCCTGTCCTAGAGTGATGTGATTAATTAAAGTCATGATTTATCTCTCTCTTATGTCTTTACCATTCTGGAAGTGTCTTTCAATTGATTTGTTATTTCTTATCACCTTAAGGGGATCACTTAGCGGTACAAAGGTCAGTGGGGCATGAATTGTGGCTCCAACTGACAACAATTCTTATCAGGTAGCCTGCTGGCTTTAAGGGTCAAGTCATTATGAGTGATTGAGAGTCGATGTTGGAATGAGATGAATAGTTATATGGCTTGGTGTTCTTTCACTTTAAACTGGCAGAACGCCTATCAAAAGGGTTTGGAAGACACTGCGTTGCATTATCACTATCTTCTATAACCTGCCATTGGTTTTTAATTTGTGCAGATGCCAATAGTTAGCTTGGAGTCGATGTGAATTCCATGGGTTTGCTAAGTCAGCTTTCTTCAACATCGGAAAATACTTTAGCTTAGTGTAGAAACAAAGTAGAAAAAAAAAACAAATTGAATCAAAAAATCATTCTGACATTGATTGTTTTTTTTATAAATGTGTAGTTTTAATGTTAATTAATTAATTTCAGTGAATTTTGCATGATACTACTTTTCATAGCATCGGCCACATAGAGCCCCATATTCACCATGTACTCTCCTGGTCCTGAGAGCAGCTCCTTGTCGTTCACCTTCCTCGGGAAGAAGGTAGGAAGGCACCACGCAGTGGCTCCTGCAGGAAAACAACGTGAGTACACACACACACTGACAAATAAATGTCATTATACAATCTTCATAGTGCAGCCGTAATTAAACATTGTGTGCAATAGTGTAATAGTTTAGCGTAATACTACAATTTCAAGGGCAGCAATTAATGAAATGTTTGTTCTTCTTTTCACCTTAGAGAAAGGGTTGGGTTGGGTGGAGAGGATCTTAAATATTTCAGATGTTGGTCTGGGTCACTGGCAGACAGTAGAGCAGGCAGTTCATCATAAGATAGCATAGCATACGGTTCTCGCCCTGACCTGATCCCAGGCTCTGGGAGCCAGCCGGGCCTATCAGAACCAGATGTGAGGCAGGTGAACACACTACTGTGGTCATACTAATGTCTACTGGTTACCTACTCACAAAGTTTCTGCCCATGTTTCTATCAGTTGGAAAATGTGCTTCCCAATTGGACTTTGTGGCGCAACTTGGAAAAGGTTTTTGAGTGTGTTTCAAAGTTATGCTAGTTCGATTTACGTATAAAATGTAAAAGTTTTCGCATAATTTATATGTTTGTGTTTTTCTTCAAAGAAAATTATTTCTAAATTCTATGTCTATGGACACCCTTTATTGATCCTGTCCTGATTTTTGTTCAGATGCCTGGGAGACGACTAAGGCCACAGGCGTTGAGGAGTCCACAGTGTCATTGCGGGTAGTTCATGCTCCAGTGGCGGTTGCCATGTTGGAGGACCTACCTGGCAGTATACCAGACCTGAGGGAGGAGTCCCGATGCCTGCAGGCCTGTCCAGTCCGCAGCACGCGCATCGACCAGGACCCAGATAACAGTGCAGGTCAGCCAGTGTACACACACACACACGCACATGCACACACACATATAAACACACGAACACATACACACACACACACATGCACGCGCAAACATACATTTACACGTGGGTACACACGCACACGTACATGCATGCACACACGTATACACACGGGCACACACACACTCAAACAGAACACATACACACACATTTGAATTATTTTATTTATGTCCCCATAAATATAAATAATGATACAGGATGGAAATATTAGTAGATGCAAACAAACAATAACTTGTCAGTAGTGTGCAATACAAAAAATGACACACACACTAACACTATTCTAACCTGGGTGTGCTTAAAGTGTAAATGAGCTAATGTAACCACCTTTTGTGTTACTCTGTCCCCGTTAAAGAAGACTTATTATTTGTTTTGTCACACCACAGATCTCTTTATCTCCAGACAGTCATGATGTCATTCTGTTTCTCCGAACATAGGTGTTTCTAGGAGTAACATGCCCCGCCCACATTCCACTACCAGGACACATGGAAGGGTGGGGGTGGGAATGTTGGAGTAGGATCAGACTGAATGTGTGTTTGGGATAAGCACAGCCAATAGCACTTTCTAAAACAGTTTAAACAGGGAATAACTAGTGCTGAATATTATGGTCCATCCTAGATCCTAGGACAGTTTGCTGAAGTGAACTAATACGTTCTATTCAAACTATTCAAACTACTAGTGGCATTTCTGCGTGTTGTTCTATGTCTGTGCTATTCTATGCAGAAACACACCTGTAAATACTATGCAGTAAGCTGCATGCCATCCATGCTTTCCATTCTTTATCAAAATAAAAAGGTAAAATCCATTTTAAACTGCATGCATTAAATGATAAACAGTTTGTTCACTGAATTTATTGTGCTTCATTTTTCACGAGACTTAAACTGTATAAATATGTTTAAAAAAACAATAAAACAATTCTAAACATACATTTAAACCAGTGTGCTTCATTTGTAATATAT
>OMKN01080500.1:5827-20409 GCA_900302345.1 Melanonus zugmayeri
ATATTTAGTTTACCAGTGCTGGCCGAGTTTGCATTCGCTGTTGGCCAAGGAGGGATAACGACAATGGGAAGCCGATGCTATCGTTTATTTCTGAGATTAACGGTCAGCCATATCACGTTTGTTGTGGTTCATCCGGTCCGGTTGTTTCCAGTAGAGACCCGTTCCATGTAACGTGCGTCTACAGGATCCCCGCCTCCAGCAACATGATTGGTCGAAATACATTTGTAGTGAAAGAAAATGAAACACTGAATTCACCCAGATTTGAGCTTGTCTGCCATCAGACTTTAGATGTTAATCTAAAGTCTACCCTCTCGTAGCCTGTGTGGAGGATGAGGTGAAGGTGTCTGTGAGGGGTGAGGGAGATTCTAGGTTCTTTTGAAAAATAAGAGGAGCGTTGCCCTGGTAACTTAGCTTAAAGAAGTAGGAGCGAAATGTCTTGAGTGATGGATGTATGTGATGACTACAATGATGGCTGACAGAAAGGCTGATGAGGATGATGATGATGGTGAAGATGACGACGAAGATTTCGTTTTTTTGTTGATTTTGCCGCCCTTGTGGCAATGGGGGATGCGTTGAGTGTGGAGATGTACATCTGCATGTATGTTACGGGATCAGTCATGTTGAACATAAAATGTCTCAGGGAATTGGTTTTGTTATTTTCAACACAAACCCTGACCTTCACTTTGCGACCGTCGTACTCTATTTCCCATTTGCATGCGTTTCCCTCCGAAGAAGTACATTTCCAATTTCCCTCCAACCATAGCTTGACACGTGAAATGTGAGCCCTTTTCGTGGATAGAGAATTTCATTGGTGATATGGACCCCACACTCATCAACACACAACACACACACGCATGCACACATGTGCATTTGGACACGCATGAACACATACACAGGCGGAAGAATGGAGACACAGACACACACACACACGCACATACACAGCAACCAAAGCAACATGACTGAATCAAATATTTAGTTTAATTTTAAAAAGTGCTTTCTACACATCAGTAGTCTTGCTCGAATTTCATCATTTATGGAGCGGAGAAAGGCGGATATTTTAATCGCCCTGCCTGTATATTAAGACATATTAAAAATTACTGTATTACAGATATGACCTCCTTTCTACGCCACTAATTTGGTATGCAGATTGCATTGCAATTTTCATTCAAAGTCAATCAAGATTTAATGGATTCCCTTTATTAGCTCCCGATAAATTGCCTTTTTAGTGGAGAGAACATCTGCATTATTCATTTGCCAAGGAGTAAGCATTCATGACTTGTTTGAGGAGAAACGAACTTAATGACGTCCTTAGTGCTAGATTAAGTCCGAGTTTCTGGGCCTAATTGTCACTCATAATCTCTAAAGAACCGGACGGACCTCTGGCTTGAATGTGAATTCTGTCTGACCCTTGACCCTTCTGGTACTCCGTAGGTGATCCAACGCCGGGAGGATGGCTCGGTGAACTTCTTCCGAGCATGGGACTCCTACCGTGAGGGATTTGGCAAGATCACCGGGGAACACTGGCTCGGTAAGTGTGTGTGTGTGTGTGTGTGAGAGGTGTTTTGTAAGTGTTTGTGTCCATTGGACAGGGATGGGAAAAGTACACGCATTCTGTACTTAAGTACTTTTACTTTGGTAAAAATAGAAGTACTGATTCAACTATTTACTCAAGTAAAAGTAATAAAGTACAGGCTCTGAAATGTACTCAAAGTCAAACATTTTTTTTTTTAATCGGCCGTTTATGTGCAACGCTAATAACCTCACTTGGATTCCACTCGTGTTCAGATTGTTGGCCGGGGGGGGTTGTTTGTTTTGAAAATGTAACGAGTAGAAAGTACCAGTATCTGTGTTCAAATGTACTTCGTAAAAGTACAAAGTAGTCAGAAAAATAAGTACTCCGAAAAGTATGAAAGTACTGAAAAATCGACTTAAGTACTGTAACAAAGTACTTGTACTTCGTTACTTCCCATCCCTGCCATTGGATGATGTATTTGGGTTCAAGTTTGCTAGCTAGTGTATGCCTATGCTTTGTCATGTTGGTCGAAGTATAACTTGTGATGGAGGGCCTACCGTAGAAGAAAGGTGGTGGTTTTTGAACGAGCAACACATATCCAAAAACCAAAAGAAAAAAGATGACAATCTTATTTTTTTCCTGTAAATAATTAGTATTTCCACTACTGAGCGTATAATCTACCTTATCCTTCCTTCAATTTTTCAACAAAGTATGCCGAAATAATTTCAAAACATCTAAAAGTATTTTTCCAAATGGAATAAACAACTTCCTCCACAGCAAACATTTGTTCATGTGTTTGTCCATGCTGGCAGGTTTAACATTTCAACCAATTATATCCACACATCAACCAATCACGTAGTATTATAACATGTCACTGCTTCCATCACAGAAAGCCTGCATTAGCGTGTTAATGTCACTTGTGTACGGTCCAATCAAATGACATTCTCCCTGTGTTTAGTTCCCATGCTAATTGCTTGTTTTGTGTCACATTGAATGCCATTTCACATTGGTCTCCATGAAACATTCATTATCGCCTGTAGTGGTAAACGAAAAGCTAGCATGGAAGAACGCTTTTGTCTACCCCTAGATTGTTTCTTTTCTGAAATTAGAAATGGACATTGTTGACTTTGTGACTTTGTTGGACATTACACCCGGTTACACATGTACACATGTACACAAGCTGCTCTATTCGTCCAAATCAACAACTGGACTGATCTCCAGTTATTTATTTAGTTTTATTTTTTATCAATGACATTGAATGCAGCCGTCCCATGGATCATAAAAAAGTTGGTCTAAGAAGAATTTAACAACCTAAATAAATAATATAAACCCATTTTACAGCTTATTATTTATGATTCATGAGGTCAACTAGGGTCTTATGAACACAGTGTGTGATTAAAACTGGGTCATGACATGAATACAAGCAACCCAAGCACAGTAAATAAGAAACACAACAGGGCACTGGTGTCATTTTGCACTTTTATGACTGAGCACAAACCGAAATTACAACTTCCTACACAGTTTCCAACTATCATTAATTGTTTATGGCAATGGTGTTTACCTGTCAGTGTGCCTAGACAATACAAATGTGGACCCTAAACACAAATTAGGTTTGATATTTTGGCATTAAAAAGTGTGTGAATCAAAGGTCATTATGCATTATTTGAAGACTTGTTTGGTTGTATCCCATACAATAATTATAACGATGATGACGATGTGTTCTTCACAATACAAATATAGCAAGTCATCATATTGATAAAAGCGTCATATTGATTTAGAGTGTAATTTGTCAGAAATGTCATAGCCATCCGTCAGCTATTATTGAGCGAAATATGCTGTGAGAATATCCGTTTCGAGTCGACTGTGCCTGCCTCTGTGTGATTTAGATTTGAGACAACTCCCGCCTCAGTTCTGAACAATCAGGGCATTTTTTCTGTGATTGGTTCGGGAGAATCCATCTTGCCTGTCAATCACAGGTGCGTGAAATGCAACATTTCTCAATGTTGTCGAAACGTAGGGTGGAAGGGAGCAGAGAGGGAGGACGTTGTTCTGGTGGTTTAGTTTTGGTTTTAGTTTCAAAATCTCTTTTCTGCTCTTTTCTGCTCTCTCTCTTTACAACTCTTGAGTCTTACCTACAGCACCTTTAAACACAGAAATAGACGCAATATTTGCATAGTTTTTGGCCCACAGAGGAATATTCACACGCAGAGTGTGTGGAGAGAGTAATGTAAATAGATAGAAATAGATGACATCTCGGTCTGGGGCCAGACCTGGAGGACCATTAGGGAGAGTGCAGTGTACGATGGAATACGTGTTCAGAATGCTATGTATTAGCGCGCGGCAACGCGGCAGGAATACGGAGAAGCGCAAGGTTTAGCAGAGTGCATCTGAATGAGCTGGCTGGCCACTTTGAACCTCCCTGAGCACCTTTGCTTATTCAGAGGGCGTCGTGTTGTCTCGTCATCCCTATCATCAATTACCCTCTGGGAAAAAAGGAAAAATACATTTGCGTTAGCCTGCAACCAGAGGAGGAATTTCATTGCGGAGTCGAAGCTATTTTTCTCCCTAATGCTGCCCTTGTCCAACTCTTGGGATCTAGAAAACTTTTCACTATCTTGAAATACACAAATATTGTGTTTCCTTTTCTTTGGATAGTTCAGTAATGGCGCTTGCCAAATACCAAAACAATAATACAACTACTAATACTAGTAGTATTACTACTACAAGTAATAATATTGATAATCATAATCATGACATAACATAACAATACAACATATATATATACATATTAAGTATTTTAATACAGGGAATGCATACAAGAACAGTTATGGTTTTTAGACGGTCCCTAGTGAGGATCCATTAGCCAACAAAGAACATTATTGTGCTTCTAAAAGTAGTGATAATAATAACAACAATATTGCTTTTGTTAAATATTGTTGTGCCTTTTGTTATATGTCAACTAATACTACTACTAATAATCATCTTTGTCATTGCCATCATTATTATCACAGTATTCATAATGAGCATAACACTAGCTAGCACCATTAAATACACAGGGAAAAGACAACCAACATTGGCAAAGTTTAACAGAACAAGCTTAAAAGCAATGAAACAAATCGATTGAAAAAGAAAAAAAGCTTTTTATTTGTTGATGAAAGCGATAGTTTCTGCTCAGTTAACTGTATGGAGGTTATGCTAGACTTGTTTGCTTTGTAATGAGAAGCGATGAAGTGCTCAGAGCGTGAAATAGGTAGGCTTTGATGTGACGGCACATCTTTAAAAATACTTTTTTTAGAAAACTTGTTTTCGAAAGCTGAAGAAAAAAAACACACAAATAGATGTTAACAATGACAAGACTTCAATACTTCAAGATCATTTGCTAATCACAGCACGGTTACTTGGTTTTTATTAGTGCCATTTTGTATTTCTATAAATATGGATGAAATAAAACAGCCTTCCTTGTCGACAAACAAGTCAAAGAATAGAAATGAAATATCCTATAATTATCAAAAGCGAGTACCGACAGCTGTGATGCTGCGCATGTGTAGGCATCGCTCTGTTGCAGTGTAGCAGGAATGCGTCATGTTACTTGACTCGAGTGCACAGTCATTCTACTTGTACAAACCAAAGGTCCCCTCATGCGCTTCCGCGGAGGCGTAAAAGCATCACACGTGCCGTGTGTGCATAACCACCGGTGTCTAGCGTTACTAAATAAATGTCTCCGTGGGAACAGTATCTGCTCGTAGGAGCAACCGCAAAAAAAAAGGGCGATCCATCTTATGACTTGATTAAAAAACACACACACACACACACACAAAACCAACAAAATCATGTATCTTCTAACCACCTTTATATTTCCCCTCCATCACTCAAATCCAATGAAAAAAATGTGCCGCAAATTGCAGTGGCGCATGCTTTTGTATCGCGTTTACCTTCCGATAAGTAGGTCCTGTGTTATAATTGAGCCTTTTTTTAGCTCCCCTGGAGTGGTGTAAGCCCATGTGATTATCGACAAATCTGTGACAAAGGACGGGACATTTTGGTGTTTGCACTGGTAAATATGATAAGTAAGGGGGGTGGAGACGGGTGCTGGATACAATTTGAAGGTGGATGTGTTCGTGATAACAGGGCTCGTGTCGCTATGCGTCAGGCCTCGAGTCATTTCAGGCCTCTTCAATTCGAAAAAGCTGGTTAAAAAAACCAGAGAGAGGCATAAAACGGATGAATAAAAAGAGCAGTTAGCATTTATTAACAGAGAAACCTTAGCTAGAGAAAGCACACACTCACACACACATACTCATACTCTTGCACACATAAACTCACAGTGACACACACACACACAATGTATACATGCATCCACATGTGCACACATTTATACATAGTTTTAAACACATACACACAGACACACACGCAAAAACATGAGCATGAATGCACACTCACCCACACACACCCACACACACACACACACACACACAGAGACACATGTACTGTTGCATGCACACAGACAAAGACTGAAAACAGACAAACAGGCAGCCAGAGTCCCCAGACAGACAAACAGACAGAGAGAGTCAGTAATCCTATAGGTTATAGGCAATACTCAATGGCTCTGTCTCGTTCAACGCCCGCTTCCACTCATCATCTTTATCTCTTCTTCCACGACAGGTCGTTCTGCCCACATTTTTTTTCTTCAGATCAATATAAAACCGGCCCCACAGTCTCTGGCAATTAACTGGCCAGTCCTTGGAAGCACCCTTCCAAGGACTGGCCAGAGCTTAGAGAAGCCACAGTCTGCAGGGGGTGCCCACTCTGTTCCTGTCAGGGAGACAACCGCACACGCATACAGACGCACACACACACACACACAGGCGACTTCCTGTTTCCTTTTACCTCTGTCTGTCTCCTCGGATTTATATGAACATGGTTCTCGCGAGGCGTAGGAGACCAAAATCAAATAGTAGCCTCTAAATCAGGGGTCGGCAACCTTTTTGACTGGGAGAGCCATAAAAGCCAAATATTTCTAAATATATTTCATTGAGAGGTGCAAGCGCGCATTACTATGCTCGCGGTTGCGATTGTTGACGGGGGTGGGGGAGCGCGCATTACTCCGCTATACGCTGCATAGATTTTGATTTTCTTGTGCGCTGACAATGTGCGCGAGCCATATGCCGTCACCAGAAGAGCCATATATGGCTCGCGAGCCATAGGTTGCCGACCCCTGTTTTAGATGGATAATACCGTTACTGAGAATAATCTGTTCATGGCAATACAGAGAGATGTAATGTCATCATGGGAAAGGTACTGTATACTTGGAATGAATCCTACAATGAAGTACATTTTAACCTACTCTGAACAATATGTGTCCAAGGCCGGTAGTGGACCTCTACTCAATCTGCCCCCCCCCCCCCTCTCTGTCTCCTCTCTGTCTCCTCTCTGTCTCCTTATGTCTCTCTCTCTCTGTAGAAGTGGTAGATGGTCCGGTCCAGGTGATGGTGAGTGAGCGCACCGAGGCGTTCACCACGGCCCGCAACCTGCTGGCGTCTGGCGCCGACGCCATCGAGAGGATCATGTCCTCGTACAAGGAGGTGAGGAGGCGGCGTCCATGTTTTATCCAATCAAATTGTTATTGGTCTCGCTAGCACAGTTTGTACATAAAAACATTAAAAAATGAAAAGGTACAATAAGATCATGACATTTGCAGTATTAAAACAGAATGGCAAAGCAAATACATGCGATGAAACAGATATGCATAAAACAATAGGTAAATGAGGAGAGAAAATGGTTCCCAAGTAAAAGCAATGCTAATGTTTTGAGTGTCCACATGCACTTGAAAGCAGCATCAGTTTCACCCATAGGGAATACAGTGATAGTCGTATTACAGTGGTATTACAGTATCGGCTACTGTTATGATTGCCACCATAGAGGTCACATTGCTCTGAGGTTGAAATATCTGCGTATGTTTATCTGCTTGGATGGAAAGGCTTTTAATTTGACACAGTAGCAGTAAGTATGCATGAATTGGCAGATTAGCTCAAAAGGCTTTTAATTTGACACAGTAGCAGTTAGTATGTATTGAGAGAGTTTGGGATGGAAGACAGCAGCAGTAGGTATGTATGTATAAAGGTTAGGGTGACAAAGTGGGGGCTATGGGTGCAGAACACAAGGTCATTGCTTCTTTCAGAGTATTTTATATTGAGGTGCATCATGGAAAGATTAATCCAAACTACTTATAAGATGTATTTAGGTGGTATACTATTCAATGAAATGTGAAAAACTCTTATACACATAAACAGAACAGCGTTAATAAAAACCTACCTAATGCCGTCAGAATAGGCCTTTTGTCTGGCTGTTTGATGGTCTGTAAGAGGATTTGGCTGTGAAAGGAGTTGTTTTGTTTTCTCACTCTTTCTTCTAAATTAGTGTACATGGTTCTTGTACTCTGACTGTGAACAAAGTCACTTTAACTCACTTTAACTCACTTTTTGCCTGCAGCTAGCCTGGGTGCAGGCAGCTATACGTTTTCCCATGATGCATTAGAAATGGTTAAGTGTAGGTATCACAATACATTTAGGTAACGTAAAGGTCAGGGGCAAAGCAATGCATCATGGGAATTACCACACAGAACTCTATGTAGTCAATGGGCAGGATGTACATTTCCTTCTAATGTAATGTAATCTAATATAATATTTATAATATATCTAATCTATAATTATATTACATGTAGGGCAGGATAGTCTAGTGGTTAGGGTGATTGATCCCCAGTTCTGCTGTGTTCAAGTCCCCCCTGGTTCCCTCAAATGTTTGTTGTTCCTCACGAGAAAAGCTGGGTCAACAGCCTGTGGCCCTTTTTCTTTCTTTCAGTTTGTTTGTTCTTTCATTGTTTCTTTCTTTGTCTTTCTCATTTTTGTTTGTTCTCTTTCTTTCTTTAAATATCCCCTGGTCCATGCAAATGTTTGTTTAGTTTGATAAATGTCACCGCGCGTGTGTGTGTGTGTGTGAAATGTGTTATTATTTCTTATTTTGGCCTGGGTTTGAAGGGAATCTTCATGGAAGATATGTGGCAGTATTGGTCTAATCAGTAGGACATAATAGTGAATGCGGTGCCTCCACCTAATAAGCTTAACTATATATATTTATATTAATTATTATAGCTAATTAGGAAATTATGACAAAAGCGTTTAAAGCGTTTGTACTTTAACTATAATTAATTGATTTAATAATTAATAATGGCAACTTATGGAGATAGGATATTCAGATAGAAGCACTTCGCTGGAAGTGAAGGAAATCAGTCATGATAGCGCCAATGTGAAATATAACTGTGTCTGTATATATTATATACAATAGGCCTATATTAAGTAGACCTGTACCAAATATATTAAATGTCTCTCAAATGAATATGTCTCTCAAATTGTACAACATATAAGGCCTAACATTATTACAGTATTATTTTGTTATATAATTATTAGGGGTGTAACAGTACACGTATTCGTATCGAACCGTTCGGTACAGGGCTCTCGGTTCAATACGCATGCAAACCGAACGGTTCATAAAAATAAAAATTAAAACACATGTAAAAAAAATAATATATATATATATATATATACATAAATATTTTTATATATAAAGGCGTTTTCCGCACCAGTGGGGTGGATCCTGATCAATACATAGATAAATCTCCCAAATGCAAGATACAGCTTGAGATTAAACTAATGTCTGTCAGTCTAATGTCTAAGTTAGCCATGTAGGCCTATTCTCAAATTGACAAAATAAAGAAATCAAATAAATATTTCAGCACACCACTCGCAAATAAAATAAATAAATACAATATTTAAGCACACCATGCGCAAATAAAAAGTAAAAGAAATCAAAGAAATACTAAGCACACCACTCAAATAAAATGAAATAAATAAAAGTTCAAATCACTGGCAAGATGGCACAACAATCTGGCAAAATGACAGCTGGCAACCGGAGGGTTGTCAGAGTCAAGATCAGATGCAAGCTTCTGCCATTGTGCCCTCAGGCCTTTCCAGCTTGTGTTTGTGTGTTTGTGTGTGGGGTGTGGATGGGTTTAATGCAGATTGATTTCCCCATGTGGATTAATAAAGTAATATTCTATTCTAATTTTTAAAGAACAATTTGAAGCAGGGAAATTGGGAGGTAGTGAAGCGGTTAACTGGATGTTATGTCAGAGTTCAGGAGAATAATTATTGTTTTCAGATACCAAGCTCAGACTAATCTCAGTTCAGTTACCATGGCGACTCATGCTGTGAGCCAAACCTGGAGCAAACCTGGTGCACAGCAGGTTAGCTCCGAGATAACTTCACCCACGGCTGCAATTCTTCTTTCTATCGTCTCATTGGTTTAAAAACTGTATATGGTTATATTGAAAACTATTGTATTCCAAGCATTTTTCCTCCTCATTAGTATTTTACCTTAACAATCAACTTAATGTGACATGTCTAAATTGAAGTAATTGAAGTGTGTTAAAAGTGTGTTAATCCGTATTTAAGCAGTGATTTATGTGACACTTCTGAACGGTGTGCCACTGCATTTTCATATCATAGAATAGACTGCTTTTGCTGCTTTTTGTTTGCAAAGGGGGAGACTGTGGTGGTAGAAACTAGACTGGCGGGCCGCCACCGTCTTATACATTAATGGGAAACCCTGACTTTATTAATCCCAGACGGGAAATTAGGGAACACATACACATATACACACACATACACAATAATTATGGAATTCCCAAACAGTGGAACGAAAGTAATACAACTCCAATAATTATCAGTAATATTGAACCATAGACTGAATGTGTTTTTTTTTTCCTGTTATTTTTCTCTCTCTCTATCTCTCTCTCTGTCAAATCAACAGCTCTGTACTTAGAGTTCTCTCCCTCTCTCTCACACACACACTCACACACTTGATAAACATGATGAAATATTAACCCGTGATCACACGGGTTAACCTTAACCCGTGTGATCAATCCAATCTGGGTCACGGTCACCTGCTGGCCAATTGTGTTGACTTGGTATGCCTGTGTGTGTGTGTGTGGCCAGGTGACGGAGCTGGCGGGCTACACGGCGCGTGTGCACAACATGTTCCTGGTGTTCGATGAGGTGCAGCGGGGCGTGTACAAACGCTCCTCGGTGTCCACCACCACCAGCGTGGAAAAGAAGAGCAAGCCGTCGCTACACATCGACGGGCCGCTGGAGATCAAAGGTTAGCGTTAGCAGACTCAGAGATGACGAATATATAGATACACACACAAGCACATTAGCATTAGATAGAGATCACTCACACGACACATGCATGCATTAGCATTATCAGCGGTACTTATTTGCATGACCACATCCTTTGTACATACACACAAGGTCTCATATCTGGTACGAGAGGCAGGGTAGGCTAGTGGTTAGGATGTTTGACACATAGTCTACGCAGTCCACACACATGCTAATAGCTAATGACAGAGCTAATGGCTCTGTCTTAAAGCTGTTGAGTGATTGGTTATTCATGTTGTGTGTGTGTGTGTGTGTCTCTTCAGGTAACGTGATTGACGTGGATAAGGGGATCGTGTGTGAGGACGTCCCCATCATCACCCCCAATGGAGACGTGGTCGTCTCCTGCCTCAACTTCAAGGTGGAGCTTCTGATTAACCTCCTCCACCTCCTCCTTCACCTGCTCCTACACACCACACCTCCACCTTATTCACTTCCTCAACAATTACATTCACCTCCACCACCTCGTATATTTCCTCACCAACCTTCTCCGTGCATCTCCTCAATAATGTGTGTGTGTGTGTGTGTGCAGGTGGAGGAGGGCATGCACCTGCTGATTACCGGCCCTAACGGCTGTGGGAAGAGCTCTCTGTTCCGCATCCTCAGCGGCCTCTGGCCCGTCTACGGTGGTGTGCTCTGCAAACCCTCGCCCCAACACATGTTCTACATCCCCCAGAGGTACACACACATGCACACACACACACACGCACACATGCAACACACGGACGCACACACATGCATGCACACACACGTTCACACATGCATATGGGGGACTGTTAGACGTGGTCTTCTCCCATTCAAGTGAAGACGCAGACAACACGTAAACCAGGTGCAGACGTCACGTCAAGTATGTGTACCAGGTGATCTCTTGGTAAACGTCACGTTTACTTGTACCAGTACCAGTGTAGTGATGTCAGTTGTTGTTTTAGACTGATTTTATAGAAGAGTCTTAGCCTACAGATTCTGGATATGGCTCTAGAGGAGACAGAAACATTATAATAATTTAATTAAACAAGTTTTGAACCACTCTGTGGTGTAGAGATAATTCACACATGGTTCCAGCCATTGAACTATTTAAGATAACATCCTGAATCGTCCAAATGTAGTTACACATACATCCTGAAATGTGTGTGTCACTACATGCAAGACGGGCAGGCGTCACATCACGTAGGTGCAGACGTCACATTGACACAGGCTGTGTGGTCGTGGTCTACGTGATACGCAGGTATACTCCATATACCCACTATGAAAGCTTCAGGATGCGCAAGGATACGCAACAATATAGGTTTGTGACTTTTGTGTGACTTTCACTTCAGCAATTTGTTTTCGCAAATACCGGGTCGAGAGATGCGACGGCAAACTGAACAAACGTTGCCGAACATGCAGAGGGGAATGGGGCAGTAATTCCTAAATACCCTAGGTATAAGGGTAATAGAGAGGGGAATGGGGCAGTGTGTGTGTGTGTGTGTGTAGTTGAATGAGTGAGAGAGAGAGAGAGAGCGAGCGGCAGAGAGTGACGGTGAATGCGACTGGATCATCACAGTATACCCACTACAATAAACTAGACTACACCACTATCTGAGACATTGTATGGTGTTCTCAACAGCTTCATAATTAGCTCTGTCATTGCTGTCATGCTGGTGGAAAAAAATAGGGGCGGGTCCAACGTAGAATGCACACGGAAATAGGCGGGGCTGGGTTGGGGGTGTCTGCGTGGGGTCAGCCTTCGTGCGTGTGGCCAATCGAAGCACTGGTAGAGAGTCCCACTCTTGCGCGTATTGCACCCTGTACAAGTCGGTGCATACGAAATATATATACAGTATATATATATATATATATATGCATATACACACTGTAACAAAATATGGGCCTGATTTACTAAAGGTTTGCACATGTAAAAACGCGTGTAACCTTGATATCACCGGCAAACAAATGTGCAGCTGATCTACTAACGGTGCGCTGAGGATTGCATCTTTCAAAGACCACATGCAACGTCCATTTAGTACGTTTGCCTTAATGAATGCAATATGAGGCGTTTCTGCCCTAGTGCGGAAAATACTGGGAGGAGAAAATGCGAATCATTGCATTTCATTCAGCCACGGTTCATTCAGCCACGCAATGAGATTTACCAAGCCTCAAAGTAATTACGGTGCTTGTGACTGCGTCTGTATTTAATACGTTTGAAAGGAAGGGGTTAATCAGCCCAGCATTGCACACAGATGGCTGCTGTTATTGTGGCAAGGAGGAGACATAGGAGGAGACAGAGGAGGAGACATAGGCACAATGAAAGAATACGTGGAGAAAGGGTTTTTGTCAAGTCAAGTCAATTTTATTTGTATAGCCCTTAATCACAGTTAGTCTCAAAGGGCTTCATGAAACCGTTAAAATGACCCAAATTGACATCACTCAGCTAAACTTAGGGTGTTTCACTCCCAGCTGTAAGGTTCTGGGTTCGATCCCCAATATCCGCTACCTGTAGGCATCCTTGAGCAAGATGCCCCATTACCCCTACCTGCTCCTTAATGACATGCATCTGATTTCACTGTGAGTCACTTTGGATAAAAGCATCTAACTAAATGACTAGTGAATATTGTGGAGTGTGTGTGGTTGGTGTCTGGTTTAAGCAGCCTCACCTGAGGCCTGAGTCAGACTAATTAGACTCTGGGGCTGAGTGAGGCTGCACACCTGTGGTGCATCCAGTAATCAAGACCCACAGGTTAAACCAGACATCGCCACACACAATCAGGACAGAGTTAACCCTAACAGGTTAAACCAGCCATCACCACACACACTCAGGACAGAGTTAACCCTAACAGGTTAAACCAGCCATCACCACACACACTCAGGGGATAGTTGCCAACATGTCGGCTAGATTCCACCTGCTCTGCCAACAAAACCATTGTTCATCCTTTGAATAAACCGGTTTCAAGTCAAAGTTGACTTATATAGCACATTTAAAATAACTGTGGTTGAGCCAAAGTGCTGTACAATTATAACAACAAGAAAGACAGCAGGTAACAAATAAGAGTACAAGAGAACAAAACCAAACACAAAGTAAAAGAGAATGGTTAATTGGCTATCAGGATGTCTAAGTTCGTCATGATATGAAGGCCAGCGAGAAGAGGTGAGTGCAGCAGATACTTAACACATTAATTGCCGCAGCGCTTCAGTACAATTGTCTGTTCCCCTGCCAGATTCACTTCCATTC
Source organism: Melanonus zugmayeri (assembly GCA_900302345.1). Classification (NCBI taxonomy): domain Eukaryota; kingdom Metazoa; phylum Chordata; class Actinopteri; order Gadiformes; family Melanonidae; genus Melanonus; species Melanonus zugmayeri. The sequence continues at coordinate 19,818 of OMKN01080500.1, forward strand.
AGTGGAAAACAGCTATAGAATTTTTTGTATTAGGGCTATATGGACAGGGGTGGACTCTAATGAAACATTGGACACTCCTGCTTCTTTCAAAATAAAAATATTGTTTCTAGACAGTTCCATTATGAAATTACAGCCTCTGAAAGAAGAGCACGTTCAAGAGTTTTCTGCTGTCTTTTTTTACTTTTCAAGATAAACACACTTTTATTTAAACAAAGGTCACAGAATGAATTCTGCTTCAAGTGTGATAATATGCAATACCTCAAATGAAAGGTTGGAAACTCAGCTCAAGTCAATAACAAAAAGTATGTGAAAAGAATGTTTCATTTATTTTTTACAAATATTTGAAAACAGCTTAGTCCAACTTCAAGATGCTGCTTTTTATGGCATCAAGGTGTATGTTGCAGCCCATATTTCCATAAAGCAACATGATATCAACATTTATTTTTTTTATCATGAAAGTACACTTCCTAAGCTTTCATCTGGTGTGTAACAATCAAATATTCCAAACACAACATTTCTTGCAGTGTATTCTTTTCTTCAAAAAAAAACCTTCAAAGTAGTTCGAAATATACCACATTTTTATGTAATGATA
>OMKN01080502.1:2547-17513 GCA_900302345.1 Melanonus zugmayeri
GAGCATTTTTATCCCCCCCCCCCCCACACCCCGATCAATGAATCAAGAGGTTCATGTTGGGGCCCGGCGACTTCATGAAGTAGGAGCGACTGGGATTGAGAAGTAGAGCCCGGCTAGGTCGGATACACACACAGCTGGGGCTGCAGCAATGCTAGGCCCCGCCCACCTTCCAATGGGATTTCGTTTCGTTTCGACCAATCACAGCTGGGATTTCGTTTCATTTCGACCAATCACAGACCACTCCCTGTGAAATACAATATCCCCAGGTTATTGATAAGGAAGGCATGTTAGACACAGTTGCCCTTGTGTTTAACGTTGATGTTTGTTCATTTTCTTTTTATAGGTAGGCAAAGCTGCTGCACACACAGGGAACAGTAAACCCATTTTTTTTTAAAGTACAGCACTTGTATTTCATAGAAAACAAAAACATACAAATTGAATACATTCTGAAAGTGCTTTATGTAAATGACCATTCTGAAATCGACCAATTACCATGTCTTTCTCAATCAATGAAATGCCGAGATATAAGATTACATTGGTTAAAACATTTGCACCGAGGGCACCTGTAAAAGTAGGACAACGTGCAGCTCAAGTAACCACTTCTGCCCTATAGGTATCCTATATCCATAGCACCCCGAATGAGACTTGTATAGATAGCAGTTTAACTTATGAGTTGAACACAGAAAATGCTCATGTCGCCTGGACATTTCAGGCAGATCTAAAGGCATACCCAATATGTTTGAGAAACTAAATATTTCATAAAATTATGCAGTAACATTACATCTGCAACATGATTGCAGTTTCCGGTTACACTAAAATGTGTTTTAATTAGTGTTTTGGGATAATACAGTTGAATACACACACAATTAACTCTTAATTACAGTAAATCATTTGAACACTATTTACAATGAAACGTGACAGATCTTCATCAAGTGAACAGGAACATCTATAGAAGATATCTGTCAAACAAGGGCCAATAGTGCAAGCAAGAAAATAGCTCTGGAAAATACACTTCCAGAAAGCAAATATGTAGAATAGTGTGCTGAATACTCATATGTCTCAGTCTCTCTCTCTCTCTCAGACCCATTTCGTCCCTGTCTCCTTAGGGCTAGTGTCCGGGCTTGAAGGAGTGGTGGAGTATGGCTGCAGGGGCACCGTTTCCCAGGTATCCTCCTCCACCACCCCTACACAGTCCTGGGGCAGCCCTGCCAGCCGCAGCATGGTCACCCCCGCCCCCGTCAGTCCTTTGGCCAGTAGTCTGGACGCCACCCGGAGCTTCCCCGCCTTCTTGCGTCTTGCAGATGCCGATGACCCGTGCTTCCCCCCGGCCAGGTCTGTCAGGAAGGCCAGGCTCTGGGAAGGGAGGCAGTGGAGATAGAGGCCGCGGAACAGCTCCGGCAGCGGGCGATTGGAGCCAGGTGCCTGGGGAGGCAGAGACTCAAACTGCACCAGGACAAAGCGCTCGCCCGCACGGCCCTGCATGTAGTCACCCAGCACGCAGCTCAGCGAGGCACTGAATGCATCCACGTGCTTGCAGGTGACTGGGCTACTCTTCCTGCCCTCCTCTTCCCCTTCCTCGCCTCCCTCTCTGCTCTCCCTGCCCTTAGCTCCGCCCCTCTCCCAACCCTGGCTGCCCCACTCGTCAGCCCTGGCCCAGGCTGCCTGGGTCAGGACCAGCACCACTTTGCCCCCCTGCCTTTGGACCCGGTCCAGCTGGGAGTGGAGCCAGGGCACAGGGCCCAGCACACTGAGTTCAGTCTGGCTCCAGAGGTCGAGGGACACGCTGAAGCCCAGGGTCTGGAGGGAGGAGCCCAGGCGGGACAGCAGCACTGGCAGAGCCTGCTCCCCATCTGCTTGGTGCAGCAGCACAACATGGCTGCCAGCGACAACACCTGGACCAAGAGAAAGACTGTACATCATACAACAATAATAAGATACCAATATGTACTATATTTACAGAGTCAAAGCCCTTCTTTTTACCTTTCACATCACTCTCCTTAAACCATCTCCAAGCATAACCTAAAAGGTGTAACACAGTAGGACTTTAGGTATTTTGTTAAGGATGTGCATTAACAGTAACAGGTTATTGTTTGATAGCAAACCTTTAAGTAGTCCTTGCACAAAATAGGCCCCGAGTATAGACACGCATGTGAGAAGGAGGCCAATGAAAATAAGCAAACTCCATCTCCATCGGGGTGCTAGGAATGAGATGTGAAATGATATGGATGGATTACGTGCATTAAATAGAATATATCATCAAAAACAAGTACATACAATGAATGTTACAGGAAACAATACTTCTGGACAACAATTCAATGTGTGAGAGGAATTTGAAGTAACAAAGGACAGTCAAGGTCAGTGTCGTACCTGCAAAGGGACAGTGTGGTTTCAGCTTTGAATGCGACCCATGTAGCTTGACCTAAACAGATATCACCAGATAGTACAAGTATTTTAGAAGAGAGCACTGATCGAGAAATGTAGACATTTAACATCCATTTATTTATTATAAAATGTTACACATTCAATAAAGGAACAGAGATCACCTGAATACAGAGAGTAGAGTGCGATGACATATTAATGAACTCCCCTTTTTTCTGTTGAGAAAAATAATGAACACATACAAAAATGAATTGGGTTGCTCACTATGGTTACAGGTTTTTTGTTTTTTTTAAATGATTGAGATATTAGACCAAAACAGTAACGTTACCCAGTGTCCATTGGCTGTGGCTCTCCAACCAGCATGTGTGTGGTTGTACAGACTCTGTCTGGAGCCAGTCACCTCCACACACCCGCCGCCTGCAGAGTCCTTTTTGCAAAGCCACACTTCTCCCTGCAACCTGCAGGGGGCGGTCACGTTCCAGTTTAACGCCGTAGCCTGCGGCGTGTTCCCATGGTTACCTCTCACAGGCCCCTCCGACAGAGATACAGACACGTTGTTCTGCATTTTTTCGATAATCCCTTTAAAATAAGAAAAAGAAAAAGAAAAAAGTTTCATACAACTTAAAATAGTATGTTCGGCAGAAATCGAGATAGATTGTCCTTACCTTGCAGGTTTTTGAAGGGACATGATTCCCTGCGAAGTGGCTTTTCCTTCCACCATACCTGTGGACCAAAAATAAGAAGGTTATTCTGACTTTCAAATGAAGTGTGTAAAGATTCATCATTAGCACATGTTATCCAACAGCCAGTCACCTATACCTGAAAGCATAGGCACGGTGCTACAGCATTTGTCGAGATGGTTATTTCTCTTTGACCCTTTGGCTGAAAGAAAACAACAAAAGCTCAACGTTGGCATGTCGTTTCACACAGACAACCTTGTTTTGTACCATCGTGCAACTGTGAGTGTACTGAATGCTTGGTGTTCGGGACTCACCCATTCAAGAACCTCCCCGGGCATTTCGTTCCAGAACTTTTGGTACATGGCCGTCTCGCTGTAGGTGTCGATGATGTCCAGTCGAAGGACGATTTCATCTCTCTCACGATCGGCCACAGCTTTGAGACTGGGAGCTACAGGGAGTTAAATGACAGTTGTCTTACATATTATGACTCCCTTTAGCATTGACCTTAATACTCAAATAATACAGCACATAATTACTACAAATTACTATTACATTATTAGGCCTACATATGCACCACTTATTATTAATTCATACTGAATACTTCAGGCGAAAGCGAAAGCTACAAATTGTGAATAAATTAGGTATCGTACACACAGATGCACAAAGAACTATTTCAACACACGCGTGTCATTGTTAGTGTTAGTGCAGTATGTGTATGTGTCATTGTTATCTTTGTGCCTTTTGGAGGCAGCCAACCAGAAAGAACGAGGAGCAGTTTGTCCACCTTGTGAAAGTATTGTGAAAGTAAAGATTGTTTATCTAAGTATTTGGGCTTTATGTCAATTTTTCATCCTATTTGTTTTGTCTTGTATTCGTCTTCACTTTAGATTCAATTTAGATCTTCTTTAAACTGCTTTTAGTATTGGCCTCGTCAAAGTGCTTTATAATAAATCTATTCATGACGTTCAAAATGAGGCGGTTCAACAAATCACTTGTTGTTACTCTAAAGGAATATAATTACTGGTGTAATTATAACAGTTGTGGTCATAATCTCTTCTTACCGTGACAGTCCTTGACAGTGGCATCTAGGTTGAGGTAGCACACTGTAAAAAAAGAAAAGAAAAAATAAGAAGGAAGAATTCACTTGTGACTAAGCAATGTTTAAAGTGTCTCCCGCTTGGTTGCGTCCCACCTTCTTGTAAGGACGGAACCGTCAAGTTGTAGACATTCGTGGAACGGGAATGCACCTCGACCACGACCGGACTGCCAAACCTCACCTCCTCCCTCAGCATCAGCCACATCTATGTGACAATGCACACACACACACACACACACACGTAGGCGATCAATCAACAATGCTCGTTAATCCGTCGCCAAGATGTCACAACAAATCCACAGTGGAGTTGCGCTAGTGGAATTTGACGACTTGCGTAAACAACTCAAACAAGAAAATCCTGTCAGCGCCATGGCACCGGGCCCTGTGGTGGAGATACGCAGGAAGGAATGGAGGAAGTTGTACCTTGTGTTCAGGCACGTGCTTCGGAAACCTCTGGTCGGGTCGGAACGCCACCGTCTTGCAATACACGGTGCCCGGAGAGCTCAGACACACTTTGACCAAAGCTGTAACGCACACAAACACAGAGCGGTATAGATGGGGTTATTTCTCTCTCACATTAAGCTTGTGTGTAGGCTATGTGTGTAAACATGAGAGTGTGTTCTATGTTTTTTCTTGCTGTACCTTTTGGGTTGGAAAGCCCACTCACTCCACTTCCCTCGTCCAGGTGTTTAGTGACAGATATCTCTTCTTCCTTACTACGTTCCCCCGACTGTTCAGAATCCTGCTTTTCATGGTCCAACTCCACGCCTGCATTCCAACACACAACAGCCCTGTCAGAATTTTGCGGTTCAGTTGGCATTGACAGTTACGTCTGACTAAAACTGCCTAGCAACACCACAAATTAGACAATAGCCATATTATTGATTAGAGTGCAGATTAGTGCCTCAAGGTTTCTTTTGGGTGGGGAAAGTATGTTTTGTTGTCCGAGTGAATATAAGGATCCTACCTTGGATTGCGATTAGGATTTGCAGGCAGGGTTCACAGTCCTGCCTGCTTGAGCAACAGAGCACCACATTGAGATGCACATGTTCAACATCCACGGTTAGCTCCTGATCCTCAAAGGGCAAATTATAGAAAGTCTCTGAGGAGAGCAAAAACAACATACACAATAAAATAATATTTGTACATTAGCCTATACATTTATGTAAATGTAGGAAGAAAAAAATGATGTTTTTTTGAATGCATTGATTATTATTATTATTGGGCCTCACCTTCTGTCACTGAGCAGTCAGTCAAACCCTTTGGGGAGAAGGACCACATGTGAGCAGTGTATACACACACACACACACACACACCCTTTATTTTTGTCATGATTCACTTTCATCAATTACAATCATTGTATTTCAAGAACCGGTCTAGTCGAGGACAAGCCTGGACAGGATCAGTAAAATTAGACTACCTTCTGAGCTGAGACCCAGTAGTACTAAATTATAAATGGACATCGATACGCCTCTCGCTCTCTCGATGTCACACATGCACTTGACGGAAAATTAGGCGACAACACAGATTCATTTAAAAGTTCTCATCGTTTCAAACTCAAGGGGTAGCAGCCTAATGAATCGTCTCTCAAAATGAAACCATAATCGCATTCATTATATTAAACCGGTTGATCAAACGACGTACACGCATGACAAACTAAATGGATGTAGGGGTAGCCGCACGCTGCTGTTACCTCGCTGCAGTTTAACCGGGATGCCTGGTCGACCACGTCCAGCGCGTCCCCCGTCCACAGCAGCAGTAGGAGTAAGAGCGGCGGCGGCGGGAGAAGAGAACGCACCGGCGGCCGTCCCCCGCGAGCCATGCCCGGCTACACCCGTCCAGCTGCGGGACGTCCCACTCCTACCCTACCAGTCCCCCGCTGTAGCCTCGCTCCCATTCAGTCCAGTTTCCCGCTCATCCGATACAAGGTAACACGAAAAATGTGTATAGGCTTATGTCCTTAGAGTCGATCACACATTTAAGCCATGTCTTCTTCTTCTTCTTCTTCATAGATTCACAGACAGCATCTGGGATTTGGGACCTGACTCTCCGGTCTGCAGGGTGACGGCTTCCTTATGAATGGCACCTGCAGTGACGTGATTTTCCCCTACCTGCCGCCAGGTTAGACAAGGTGTGTCCATAAAGGCGCACATGACGTTAGGCCTATATGCGACAACCACTTGATATGTCCTGTCATCTATCATTCATCATGGAATCAATTATTCTATCCATATATTGGTGACTGCAGGGCGTAATCCTTGCTGTCATTCAGACGACCTTGTAGAATTTTGTTGGGGTACCAGCTGGTAAAAAACTTTCTTATATGACATAGGCCTACTGTGTTTTTTTAGTGTTAAATATGCATTTTGTCTAGTTATTGTTCTTTCGAATGAACAATACAATAATGTTAATAGTAATAATACAATAATGTTCTAATTCAGCGGTTCCCAACCTTTTTCAACTCAAGAAAAATTCAAAAATTTCGCGGCCCACATCCGACCATAAATAATAAGGAGACCAAATGCGTTCTCAGAGCACGTTTTATTCATGGATGTGATTTTAGCAGAAATACTGACACAAAACATTACGATTGTGGTCCGGCTGGCGGCGGCAACGCGGGGTTAGATAAGTTCCTATCACCAAAAAATCTCTGAAATAAATTTTCATTTCATTTCATTTTAAACATTTAAAAACACAATTTATTTTTTAGAATTAGATTTTGTCATGAAAATTATGTTTTGCAAATGATTTTGGCGGCCCGTTTGCAGTACCATCGCGGCCCACCAGAGGGCCACGGAATCACTGTTGTAATCTGTTCTTTCACCAGCATGGTTTTCATTACATTTGACATGTTGGTTTGCTATGTGATCGAACCTGCTTACTACCAGCGAACATCAGAATGTGACATCTCTGCAGGGCAGATTTAAAGACACGATACACGTGTCATGCACACAATCATCACACAACCTCAGAGACATGTAGGCCTATATGTATCACATAACAAGGAGGACCTGTCATAGCTCAGTGTACAACATGCAAAAATAATAAAGTAAAAACACTGAAAACAATGGTCATAATGTAAACTTATAAGTTAGAACTTTCTCAATCAGGTGCTAAAGAGCAATATGAAATGCTTTGACAGGACCTCTATACCATTTTAGTTCATCGTTTCTCTTGTGGCTCCGTTTTTGAAGTGCACTTCAAACATAAGGGCACTTCAAATTTAGGGGTAGGGCTAAGAAAAGAGAATTGGAGATTGCCCGTGTGTGTTTGTGTACTATAAACCCGGATACAGTTGACTAAGCAAATTTGTCTTCCTCACTGGCTGACATTGTTTCAACATTTGAAAAAGATAACATTGTGCTCACCTATGAAGCTTGACTAAATATGCAATAACACAGGGAAGCTGCCAGAATTTATTCTGGTTCATATTTACATTTTCAGATCAATGTTGAACAAAGGGATCAGGTGACATTGATGGATGTTAGAGCTGTACACAGCAACCTTTTCACATGTTTAGACATTTCAGACATATACTGTACTGTGCTACACCCAACACGGTGTTCACTATAAATTCACAGGTGAAGAAGACATATGCATTGTTAATGTCCATTTGCTAGACAAATTACCGCATATTTACCTATTTTTAACAGGCAAAACAAGCGGTGGGATGTCAACAGCGCCAGGTTGTGATGAATAGCTCTCTTTGAGTGAGCAACTGTCAGCAGTGCTGATCGAGGTATCGCAGCATCTCTTTAGGAAGGCTGGCTCGTGTTACACACTGGAGCAGTTCTGTGCCATCACGCCGCTGGAACTTGAAACTCACATGCCTGTTGTCCCCATGGTGACCCCTCGATATGCGCTGTAGCAGATCTCCCTGCTACACGCCACCCGAGTGGCTTCCGCAGGGCTCCAACGACGACCAGGACACAGGTAGACATTGTGAAAACCGAGTTCTGAAACCCGAAAATTGTCAAGATGGAAATGTTTTTCAAGCAGAGCAGGCGGTAACTACTGACATTTCTGCACTGCTCTCAAGTGTGGGTGTGGTGGCTGATTTATCCTGTGGGCCTTGATTACTCAATGCACCATAGTTGTGCATCAACCCGACTTGGGCCAGGTGAGGCTGCTTAAACCAGCCACCAACCACACACACTCCACACACAATTTGTTTTTTCTTGTACAATTCCTTGTATTGGCGTACAGCCAACACAATGGTATATAGAAACTCGACCTGATGTGTCCAATATTGGCCCAATATCCTGTTTCATGTTATCATGTTCATGTTTCATGTTATCCCCAGATTTCATGGTTCATTTGTCAAGTCATCGTATATATTTGTGTCTATGGCAGCGACGTTTTCAGTTGGTGGGACAGTCGTCGTGCCAACCACAGTGACAGTATTTTGGAGAGTAGTCTCGGCCAGCAGTTGCACCCTAAATCCTCCTTAGTTCCTGACGCTATGCCCCCAAGTTCCTGTATTAGCCCCCTGAAGTCCCCCGGGAGGCAGTACCGGGGGACGCCTCGGAGCTCGTTGGGGATGTCTCTGTTGTGGCCGAGACCACGCAGGGAGATGAGCACCACAGGGTGGCTCCTGCCTGACTCCTGCAGCGCCCCCTGCAGGCGGGTCAGGGTAGCCCTCAACACCGGGCCCGTTATCGAAGAGCCCTCATTCGTAGCTTCTGCCGCCATCTCATCTTCCTCCAACAGGGTGGCCTTCTCCGTCCCATACGTTAACGTCCTTTCTTTCAGTTTTAAGTCTTCCTCCTCCTCCGAGTCCAAGTCCATCACTTTCCCCCGCTTCGCCCCTCCTTTACGGGTTCCTTCTCGTTTCCTCCTCTCCACTTCTGCCTTCTGCTCTCCTGTGCTCTCAAAAACCTTCTTGGCCTCGGGGCTCCACACGACCAGCACCTTCCCCCGGCCCCGTTGCACTGCATCCCACTCTCCGTAGAGCCAGGGCAGCGGGCCCAGGTCAGCCACCCCGTTCCCTGGCGCGGGCCCTCCTGCCCCGGCACCAGCACCAGCCTGCCTCTCTGAGCTCTGGCTCCACAGGGCCATGCGCACAGCAGCACACAGCTCCCCCTGCAGGATGGAAGCCAAGGCGCACACGGCCGACACGTGGGCCGGCTTCCCCGAGGAGCATACCAGCAGAACTGGCTTGTGGATAGACAGCCAACCTGCAGATATAATCGACGGCCAGGGTAAATATGAAGGCAAATCAAATTCTTTAATTTTCTTTTTTTTCCCGGTTGAGTCATTAACAACATTATACTTTTAACAACTAAACTCACACTTTATTGTGCACAACTCTGTGCACAATAAAAACACACCAATTGAATGTAATGAATGACTCCCAGTCTAAAGGATGTTTGCATTGCAGTGGTACCAAAAATGTAACAAAACTGACCTGTTGTTCCACTCTTTGTCACCTTATACACAAGGAAAGCTAGCAACGCCAACGTTACTCCGATCCCCAAGGCTGCCACAGCTGCCATACCGCTCCTCCAGTGTGTGTCTACGAAGAACAAAAATCACGTTCATTTCATCTGGATTGCCGTTTGCGCATCCGTAAAGCACCTGTAACGCCTCATCTACATGTATAGTCAATGGAGCCATAAAAATGTACACCTGGAAGGACACTCACATTCAGGACACAGGATTCTTTTCCCAAGTTGAGCCGGCTCTGACTGCCACACCTGTAGCAAAACAAACATTGTGTTCATGTGGGTTTCATGCATGTTAGAGTTTGGTCTTATCCTGGCTACATTTTAATGATGATATGTAAAAAGCAGGAAGAAGAAGAACCACATTTGTTTGACTTTGTTGAGAGATGTAAAAAATGATGTACCTGCACGCATGGCTTCTCAGCTATGGTATGAACAGGTACATTTAACTGCAATTCAGCCGTGGCCCTATCCTGTCAATAAAAAATGGTTAGTATTCATGTCCAAGGAATTGGCAAGGCAAAAAAACATGTTCACTAAAGTGGGACATTGTAAATAGACCAAGCTGTCCTTTGTGACTAGTAGCCATAGACAAGAACAAAATAAAAATATCCACTATGGCCTTGTTTGCACAGGCATTTTGAATCACTCGTTTTGGATGTTTTCCATCTAAGAAAGTGGGAACAGTTGTATGACAGATGTAGAAAACAAAACCACCCCTACGTCTAAACAGGCTGAGATGTTTGTGAGTGTGTTGGGCCTCAAACAGATGAGCTTTTCAATCTGGATACAATCGAAATTCAAAAATGGTTGCAGAATACACCTTTTTCTCTACACACAGGGCGTATGTGTGTTTGACCATCAACTGTCTCACCCATCTAAGCCCCCTGATTTGCATATGGAAACATTTTTATGGAGGAAAGCAGAAGGCAAAACTGCAATGTATTCTTGTATTTGTATTCTTATATCTGCAACCGCCATCAATTGGTCAAAAAGGGACTGGTTTATAGACAGTTGACAGTTGAGTCATTGTCTTCACACTCTGTTGTTGCCATTACCGTTCTCCCCGAGTAAGCGTGTCCTATGGGGCGACAGCCGCTGTGGCGCCGGACACAGAGCTGAGCGGAGAAGGTAGCCGGGGCGGTAGAGGCGAGGTGTACCGACATGCTCTGCCGCCCAGCGCCAACACGGGCCTCCCACGTAGATTCATCTGCACAAACAAGGAGGGACGGCAAACATGCAGACGTTATAGACAGAGAACGGCGGTACTAGATCGGTAGGTAGATAATAGATAGTAGTTGACCTCACCAGATTCGAAGGGACAGTGGACGTGATGGTTGTTTTCAAAAGAGAACTATGGAATGGAAAGATAAGCATTTCAGACTAAAAGATTAAAAGGCAGATGCATAATGTGGGCACATACACACACACAGAGAAGCACGCACACACACACACACACTCACTCACCTGTAGACACATTTGAGCGTGCTTGTCCAAAGTTGATATGTTATACGACTGTAGAGCAGACAACAGGGATAAGTAAAGGTCTTGACGGAAGAAAAAAAATCAATAACCCCCCATGATGATGATGATCATCATCATCATCATCAATAGCTCCTTCACTTCAGTCGCACCACTTACTAGTGAACTATCAATCATCTGTAGACTTGAGTTGAGTATAGGTGTGCAGAGGCCTGCGTCGTTTCTCCAGCAGAGGGCGGCAGAGGGCTTCATGGAGCTGGAAGGACACGGCGAGCTCCAGGCCACAACGCTGTGCTTCCTCAGCTTGACTTCACTAGAGAGCCAAACGTCCCCCCCTGCACACACACAACACACGCACACACACACACACACACACACACACACACACACACATACACACAATACGTTTTTGTTATTGACACATTTCATAACAAAAATAGTACAAAGTAAAGTACTTGAAGTAAAGTAAATGATCTAATAAGAAAATAACAAAAAAAAAAGCTTGTTCTCTCGATAACTTCTTGCCACAGGGTGGCATGATGAATGTCACTCACCTTCCAGAGAGATGTTTGTAAAAGGACACTCCGTCACTCGCTTGGCATCTGTGTGTGTGTAAAACACCTGCCCACCCAACAGTCATTACAATAGGTTATTTATTGACATTTAAAACAAAGCAAAAGCAGAAGCAGAAGCAAAAGCGTATTTCAGCTGAACCTCACCTGTACACAGACACAGGGCAGCACGTATGACGCATTAAGCGTCGCCGACAGAGACACTGCTGGATTAATCTAAAGGATGACAAAAAATACAAATAGAACGCATTGATTGATTGATTGAAAACATAAATGACATCAAATCATGCACACACAACATTATTATTATGGTGTGATAATATGGACAGCAACCCCCCCTCCTCCCCCAAAACTTACAGTAATGCGCGGGGAAAATACTTCACACAGGTCTGTATTGATGCGGTAGCACAGCATGGTGTGCACCAAGGCCCCAGGTTTCACAGTCACATTGATTGTCCTTGAGCCCGGATCCACAGACAGATGAAACTGTGGCACTGGATCTGAGTTGGATCAACAGTCACCCCCCAGGATACGAACGTATAGGAAGACAAATATGATATCAGTATACTGTACTATACAATATGGCGTACGATAGTGTGGTACGATGATCATTTTTGTTATACCTGGCACGATGTAATTTTCGGAGTATATTGTTGAACCTCTAAACTCCGCAGACACAGATTCGCCAGCTTCCGCCACAAATGTATACTGCAACTCCCACTGCAGAACACAAACAGTATCATGGATCAACCGTTCAAAATTATTCACTGTAATCTGAGCTTTGAGAGTAGGAACTTGGTTTTCACCATTGTGAGATTGTTTTTCATATGACAGCTGCCTCTCCTTGAATCAGCCCTGCCTGATTTTTTTATCTTCCACTGAAAGCAAGGAAAAAATATATGGCTGTTATTATTTTACAATCCATAAAACAAAACCTTTTTTTTTAAGTGAATGACTTCACTCTTTCTTTTCATTGACAGAGAAAAAGAGATTGACCAACCGTAATTGTTTTGGAGTCATGATACTTCTTGATAATGGTAATATTTCTTCTTCCAGCAGATGAGAGGATACATATCTTTGCTCTATGGTTCATGGTAAAGTCTAAAAGAAAGCAGAGACCCAACAATAGTTGTTTTCAAGAAACAAAAGAAACAGAAACAGAAAAATGTAGATTTATTTGATTCTGTACCTTCAGGTCGAAGCCAAATGTGCATGCTTACATACTGAGGGTCTAGAGGGTCTAGTTGTCCAGAGGACAACTTCAGAGGAGAAGACCCCCGTGTGTGAGCTGACCAAGCAAAACGAAACATTAATACAGGTGTGTTGCTTTCATTCATTCATGGCACAACAATAAATCCCCAAATAAATGTGTTATATAGCACAGCTACCTTATTTCTTTTAATCAAATATATGTATTTTTCATACTTTATTTATTTTCACGTCTTCATCTGGCCACACTATACTACAGCCAGCAGCCATAATAGCATTCAGCATACATTTAACAGCAGGGCATCAACTTCCCACTTAATGCAATTAAGGCACTCAGTGCGATTTGAACTCACCATCCTGATGTTGAACCTGAAGAGATAATGATGCAAAAATAAAAGCATATATGAGCATTCACACCTTCTATAATACTTTTTTTTTTTCCATTGATAGCTTTGCATCCGTTTGGAGGAAACTAATTCACAAAACGTGTGATCATTCATCAAACAAGCGCACAGTCTGGCACATGGACCGCAACTCACCTTGCACTCTATGCTGCTCGTACTGAACCGCACAGCACACACCAGGACACACACCGACAGACATCTGGCAGGAGGAGACATCACAGCACGATGAAAACAAGAAGTTGAGCGTTTTGTAGATCTAGATCGAGTCGGTCCCCGATCGTCCTTCGTTGGTTCCCAAACGCGGGCAACCGTCTCCCTTTTACGCGCTCTCCAAACATTTGAAACGCTCAAATGACATCTTCGTGGTATTTTAACTCAACATGAACGACATTTAGAGCAGAGGAGAAGAGAGAGGGGATCTCCCTCTGACTGAGTCTCGCCTAAACAAATTATTATAACTAAGAAGACGTGACGCCTACACCCAGCATGGGTGGAGTTGAACCTGCGACTTTTACTAGAATTAAAAGCGCGTCCGTTCTAGGAGGATTTACAGCCTACTTTTACTGCACTTTACCCAAAATAGAAAAATAGAATAGAAAAGATTAGGCCTACTATAAATGTAACTTTATCCATTTTAATTTAAATCTTACAATATTGTTTTTTTACTACTTTTTTAGTGCTCCTTCACACCCACCTGTAATGTTAAACGTAAAAAAAATCTATTGTCTTGTCTGTATATGCAGTGTACTGACCTGAACCAAATTAATTTCCCTTGTGGACAATGAAGAATATCCATTCTCTAACATTCACTAGATGGACGCACATCAAAAGGAGACGCGTTAAGTCCTACTATGAGTAGTGCACTGCAGCACCTTCACGACCTCATACTGTGGTTATGCACGCAGTATACACTTACACCACCTACACTATGTTCTTCCCCCACCTCTCTACACACTCTTTGAGGCGTCCATTTAATTTCAATTGAAGTGGCACCTTTATTTGCATTTCCAGACACCAGAAAACCTGTTAATTACTTAACAGGTACTACTACTGTTATTTTAAGAACTTGATAATAAATGACACCTTTGACCTTTGCATACAATGATTCATGCAATTTGTTTTTGTCAAATCACTTCAAGGGCGGAGAAATTCAGGTTCCACTGAGGAATCATTTCATCAAAGCAGTAAGGAAGCGGCAGGAGCAAGTCACTCTTAGATAACCATTACACACACAATAAACGGTGACACAGCTCACGCGCAAGTGTATAAAAACTCAATTCTTTTTATTAAACTTCTATCTTTATGCATTTTTTTTATGTATAAAAAAATTCTACAGCCATTGGCCTGAGACTACAGACAGTTTGGATTTTTTGATTAGTCCTCATTCACCAGCAGCCTGCATGACACACACGCACGCACGCACGCATACACACACGCACGCACACACACAAAGGCATGATAAACAAGAATGTTGGGTTAAAAAATAAACATCAGGGTTTGTTGTCAAGGTGAGCCGGGTTCCTTGTAGACACAGGCCTGCTGGGATTGGTGGGAACAGAATAAATAAAACAGTTGGTTGCATCGCAGACCTGGCGACTGTGTGGGGGGGGTGGAACCGTACTGTGGAGTCTGTGCTTGTGCTCTTTGAACCAGCGACGGCACAATAGCAGGGTGGTGGTGGTGGTGGTGGGGGGGAATGG
>OMKN01080503.1:5796-20468 GCA_900302345.1 Melanonus zugmayeri
TTATGGGTAGAGTCTGATGTTGTGCGTTCCCATCCTCTATAGTTCACTACTGATTAGCTAGACATTCGGAAAGGGGACCTGTATTCTAGAAAGGTAGAAATAGCACCAAACAACAAAAAGTTGATGTCTCATGCTGCTTTTTCTTTTGACGTTTTGATATCCTTCATTTAGGAAGAAGAGCAGTATTAAGGATTGAAGGTGCATTTCTGTAGCAGCTACAGTATCATTACATTTACATTTACATTTAGAGCATTTAGCAGACGCTTTTATCCAAAGCGACTTACAGTAAGTACAGTAAGTACATTTGGTTATCATCTAACCATCTATATTCAGGGCCAACAAACACGAGTTAATCACTTTCCTTATCATTGTCTTTGTGATTCATCATTTGGACATGACAAGTGAAAGACCACAGACCTGTGGTTAGACCTGAAAAATCATTGTGGTTCGAGATGAGTGAGTATACAGTGTACAGTGTATGTGTAGCCTAATACTGCACCCGTCTGAAGCTCTGCATGTTGGACTCAGCCTCCTCTCGCTGGGCCATCTCTTCCTGGAGCCTGTAATGACATGAAGCAAAAACACATTTAAATTACTTTTAAAGACTTTTACATGGCTTCTTGTCTGCCATGTATTTATATTGTTCGTGTCCACAGATGGCAAGTTTTGATCACGTCATGAAAAGGAAAACAGTCACCTTTTTGTGTAGAGCTAAGGGATGGGGAGCAGAAATAGTTTTAATTGAACAATTTAAAAATAGTTGGGCAACATTTGATTATAGGTTGTGTTTAAATATGCTAATCATACATGACAAACAATTTGACTTAGTGCAAAATGCAGCCTACTTCTCTCGGAGTCTCTCGACGTCGTCTACGAGGTTGTCCCGGTGGACCTCCGCCCGGGCCTTCTCGTTGGTGAGCTGGTCCACCTGGCGCCTCAGCTCCCGCAGCTCCTCCTCGTAGAGGTCTCCGGTGCGGGACGCGCCTTTGCCCCGCAGCTGATCCAACTCCGCCTGCAGGATCTTGTTCTGTTGCTCCAAGAAGCGCACCTTGTCGATGTAGTTGGCGAAGCGGTCGTTGAGCAACTGCATCTGCTCCTTTTCGTTGGTGCGAGTCGCCTTAAACTCGGTGTTGATCGCGTCGGACAAGGAGAAGTCCAGGGTCTCGGACGCCAAGCGGTGAAGTTTGGGCGAGCTTCGGACGCTTTGCGTTTTGGACTCATAGAGGACCGGTGTGGAAGGGACACGGAATGACACGCGGGGGAAGCGGTTCGGAGCGGAGAATTGGCGGCTGGAATGGGTCGTCGACCTGGCCACGGGTCTCTCTCCGCCAAACATTTTTTGGTAAGAAGAGTGGGGACCTGTTTTGTAAGACATCTCGTCGTCCTCCTTTTGCGCCTTGTTCTACAGCCACAGCAGCACCCGCGGAACGCGCCCCTGACCACGGATGCGTAAAGGGTGATTAGTCATTTATACTCTCCTCGTGGGGGTTTGAGTGACATCACGAGGATGAGGATCCTATTCAAAACAGCAGACCTTCCCCATTCACTAATGCAGACCAATACATATCCTGTATCCTAAGGGAATTGGAACTGAGTCCTTAGTTTTTTCACTGAACTTGCTGTGCATTTTTATTTCTGTGTGTGTGTGTGTGTGTGTGTGTGTGTGTGTGTGTGTCTGGCTGGCAAATACATTCATTGAACGTTGGACAAAGAGCCTACAAAATTACAAAATGTATATGTGTATGTATTTTACATTTTCCTTAACATAAAATAGAATACAATATTTAGTACAGAGGTATGATGAACTAGCTACGCTATTTCAGCCACATTTTGTTATTGTACCCCAATAAATAAGCAAGCTAACATAAAAATAGAATGTCAATCACATGTAATTAAAATAAAGCACAATAGCCCAGTAAATCCTATAGCCAAAATAAAACAATCAGTGGCCTATGAATATGGAAAATACAGAACAGAAACACTGAGGTAGAGGCAGTCATTCCTTGGTGCCTGTCTTGTGACCCACAGAAAGCATGGCGTTAATCGTTAAATACAGCAAAAATAAGGGTATCACTTGTTCTCCCTTCCTGTGTGTTAAAAAAATGTAGCAGGACATTCTTTAAGGATTATTAATGATCAGGCTCCCAATTGTTTTTCTGTTTCCTTCTTTTCTATTTCTCTTTTCTTTCTCTTCTTAACTCATTTCCATTGCCACTCCTCTTTTTTACATCTCTCTTTCTCTCTCTCTTTCTCTCTTCTCTCTCTCTGTCATTCCACTGCATTAAGGTGCTGCATAGCTCCCACGTTCCTAGTGCTGCAGTGTTGCTGGAGAGAATCTATGGTCAGCTGAGCCAATGATGTTCTCAAGCTTACTTGCATAACAGCTCCGTGCAAATTCGAGGGCTGGGAAGCATTGCCCATAGGCTCTTTCTCCTCAAATCCACGGCTGCTGTGGATGAATCAGGTTATTTGGATGGCAAGCATGTGATGATCTTTGTTTTCTTTTGCATACGGAATGGGATGTGCTTTTGTGTGTAAGTCTGATAAACAAGAGCATTCAATGTTTTAGGTTAGGGTCCGCATGGCTCGGGGGGTCGACTCTCAGCCAGCCAAAAGGTTCTGGGTTCAAACTCAATGTCTGCAGTCTCCCTGTATAGAAATCCTTGAGAAAGATGCATAACCAATACCTGCTCATTAATGACATGCATATGACAAAAATAAGATGCTTTGATTAAAAGTGTTTGCTAAATGACTAAATAATGATATTGTGAATAGATTAGATTAAAAAAAATAACAGTTTGAGTTGTTGTGTTCTGTTACTTCTAACAAAATGCTAAAATGGGTGCCCATTTGGGGTATCCATTCCCTCCTGAGCTCAATACAGTCAATCTGTGAATCTGTCTCTGTTACCTTGAAACCAGTAGAAACCAGAACAGTGTGGAATGTATCTCAATCCAATGAAGAGATAAGGGACTGGGCTGAATGTGTTAAGGTACCACATGCTCAAGGCTTTGATGTACTTTTAGAAATCCACTGCGGTGATGAATTAGCTCTGGTAACACACAGTCAATGAGATAATGGAAAACTAACAGGAACCCTTCTGTCATGTGAAGAGCAGAGCTAAAAGATAGTCAAGTCAAGTCAATTTAGCCTTTAATCACAGTTACAATCTCAAAGGGCTGTACAGGCCATATATTTATGACACCCCCTAACCCTAGCCCCCCAAAGAGCAAGAAAAAACCCTTAATTATCAAGGAAGAAACCTTAAGAAGCAACTCCTAACCATCCCTTCCAGGGATGGTTAGGAGTGTAATGGGTGCCAGATAGAAGCCACAAAGAGATAAAGACAATATTTTTTTTTCTAATGCTAATTGGAATGTTTTGTCTCAAGTTTTGGATCATGAGTTAATGTGTAATTTTAAAGAGTAAGTAAACCCCTGTTTTAGCAAGAGAGCTTCCACCCAGGAGATTTAAAAAAAATATCTGAGGGGAAAAATTGTGGGATAGGGTGCGCAGCCAATAGAAAAGTATTTTTATTGGGTCTCTGTTTATTGGGTTATTTGCTTTAACTTAACTTTGCTTTAGAAGTGGCCTTGTGATTTGGAAACACAAAGGGCACTAGAAGAGTGAGTGGAAGGCACTTGGACACAGGAGTCTCTAACCCCACTGTCAATCCAGTTATTGTTGCTAGGCAGCCTTCTTCACTCAAAATGTTCATTGACACAAAATAAAGATACTAATTCCTGCCCTAGGCTTGGAGAGGCATAGCAGTCTGTGAGACTACACAGTACACAGCAGCCATTGTGTACTGCTGATTTGGCACCTAATTGCAGAATAGAGTGAGAGTATTTGGGCCAAATAAATTACAACATACTTACTTATAGCACCTTATTGCTATGGATTTGCCTCCCTTGTTCTTTGTTTTTCAATTGATTGCAGGAGGACCACATGAAAACTCAAAAAGAGAAAATAACTAAACAGGAGAATACATTTGTAACTTGTCCTATTTGGGCAGATCATCACATAACACCACGGGCATTGACCAGTGAAAATGCTTCCTTTGTTTTCATCCCCCATGATTGTGAATCACTGACCCGCATAGCTTGTTGCCTTGGAAACGGGCCCTAACAATATTGAGCAGAGTGGTGAAACCAGACGGAAACAGCTTTGGGGTGTTCCCTATTTACAACAAGGAAGGTTCAGAGGGTCAAAGTTATTCTTTCATATCTGCTGATAACTTGCAATAATAATATTTTTGTTGTGTTTCGATTTTTTTAGATGTTTCTCCTGGTTTGGTCTGAATGATACATAATGAATGATACATGTATTTGTTTTACAGTGAAATATAATGAGAGTTTTGGTTCTTCTTCACAGTATGTCAACATGGCAGACCAATCTGTTGATCTTCACCTCATGTGTCAGCAGCATATGGGTCCCTGGGGTGTCTCTGAGTGTGTCTGACAGAAACAGATGACACTCTGGTCTCTGCATACATCGTCCAAATACCCAACGAGGACAGTGAAATCAAGACCATAGACATTATAGGAATTTATTAAAAAATAATTGAATCATGTTCATATCAACGTTTTTGTTAGTTTACAGTAGTTTACAATTTAAATCCAATTTCTTTGTCGCTGAACTAACAATTAAATATCACATTGTATTTACAACCTGTTTAGGCATTAGTATGTTTATCAGTGTACCACATTCACATGTAATGTTAAAATGATATAACAACAATGAGGCTTTATTTGATAAATATATATATTTATATTTCAAGTAATAGATATAAATCATTTTTTATTTGTACAATTGCAATAGATGATTTCCAAAAGAATAGCCTAAATACTAAACGATGGAAATAATGCAAGCAGCATTTTTGCAATGCAATGTTAGAGATTAACAGCTCCATCTGTAAATTCAGATAGTCAATTCTTACTTTGATGAGCTCTTATACAGTTGACCTTGTGATGTACCTTTGAATATCAAAAAGACCACATTTCTAATGCTCTACTTACTTACACCTCTATATATCTGCTGTAAATAAAAAGGCACAAGTCCTTACAGTCACCAAACCCACGTAAGTCTGATGGAGATGCAAAATACAGTACAATAACAGATCAAACGTATACAGGGTAAGCTTTGGGCTGTGATTCTTTTCACAACATTCAACATGCAGGTAGAAATACAAACATACATGTTAGCCACAGTTTTTAATACTTCACATGTCAGCATTATACATTTACAAGATGGGGCAGTATTGGCCACACCTCACATGGAGCTCTTCTACGGAGTCTTGTGCTTGCAGTGCATGCCCTGCTCCACTAGGGGGCCTTCTTGCCTGCGCGACAGCTGTTGTGTCCCCCTCTGGATGCACCCTGCTGTCTGGCATCTTCAATTCCACTGATGCAAATGAAGAGAGACTGCCATTCTTCTTAAGCTGCGTTTTGGAAGTGTGAATAGTGGGTGACACCTTGAAGCCTTTTCCTTTGCCCTTACTTGATTCCCACTTTGAACTTTTGATGCTGACGTCATCCAAAAAGGGATCTGAGTCACTTCCGTGTGGCATGTTGTAATAGGTGCATTTAGGACTGTGAGGCTTAGCCATCTCTTCAAGCTCTGATGAGGATATTACTGCAAGGGGGTTTTGGTCGGTCAAGGAATGTGGATGAGAATCTTCACTGGTGTTATCCGGAGCCGTATCCACAGAACTATCTACGTCGTCATACATACCCATCAGGGCTGGGGGGGATTTGCGGATTAAGTGGTTTTCCTTGAGAAGCCATCTACCTTTATCTATCAAAATGCCATCATTTGAATTCAATTCTGCCTCATCTGTTGCCACCTCGGGGTCTGCCTTTAGCGAACTGGCAGCACTGAAATAAGAAATGTCCTCTTTTGATGCTTTAGTTCCAGAGTCAGAAGAGGAAAACGTTCCCTCTGTTTTTAACCTTTGTTCTGATTTACTTTTAAGGGATGGATTTGAGTTAGTGAGTTCAGCAGTCTGATTGGACATCTCAGATCCCCGCTCATCCCCACTCTCTGTGACGATATCTATGGATTCCTCAGTATTATATCCTCCGCTCTCTGAGGTCTCTGGTCTGTAATCAGATAAGTCTGAAGTGCTGGGGCTTGGGAGTCGCTTCAGGCCATACAGACTATCCTCTTTGCTCTTGGCGTTATCGGGTTCTATCCTAACGTTACCCAGAGTATTGTATGTGAATATAAGGGAAGAGGATTGTAGGGCGGAGTTAACAAGGTCTATTAACTCTTGTGATATTTTCACTGGGTGGGGTATTTGGCTTCTCTTTTCCTCGTCTTCTTCATCCTCTCCGTCATCTGTTCTAAGGTCATGAGCAGTATTGGTCCCATTACCCTTTTCATCTTCACACTGACTTTCATTTAAACATGTTTTTACTGATCCAGCCTCATCTTCCTCAGTATTTGCATTTACTTTCTCATCATCATCATCGTCATTATTATCCTGGTCTTCTTCACAGCTACCTTGTGGTTGTGAATAGTCTTGCACTAATGCACATTTATTAATAGCAGAAACATATGCATCAGCTATAACTAGTTTGCCAGTTTCTTCATCCTCTCCATCATTTAACTCTGTCTCTTCCACTCTCACACTTAAATCCAATGCATTCTCTTCCACATAATCTTCCTTTTCCCCATCAGATGATTGTTCCCCCTCCACTTCCTGTTCAGCTTCTAAATCTACTGTGTCTTCATTGTCCTTCTCCTCATCGTCATTTCTGTTACTCTCCTCATCGCTCTCTTCACCATTCTCCTCCCCCGTTTCCTTCTCATCTGCATCTACTTTTCCTTGTTCCTGAGTCGACTCTCCACTGTTCTCCTCCTCACCCTCAATGAATTGCTCAATGATTTTGTCCTCCTCTCCCGCCACCTCTTCCTGGATTGTTACACCCTCTTCCAACTCGTCTTCCGCAGACTCTGCTTCCTTTTCCTCCACAACATCCTGTTTTTCATCCTCCACCTCATCAACCTTGTCGTCTTTGTCTGTAAACCCCATTTCCCCTGAGCTGGCCTCCACTGTTTCATTCTGGCCTTCATCATGCTTTTTTTCATCTATGCTCTGCTCACACAATTCCTCCTCCTCATTCTTCACCTCAAGAATCCCCTTGTTTATGTCCTGACCCACATCTGTTTTGTTAGCCTCCTCCTCTTCCCAGCTTTCCATCTCATCATCATTAAAATGTTCCTCCCCTTTCTCATCGTCTATTTTCTCCTCACCAACTTCCTCCCACCCCCTTTCTTCCTCGACACTCATACTGTTGCTGTCTACATCCGGTGTCTCCTCAAGCTCTTCTTTTTCTGCCTTCTGTAACGTTTCCTGCTTTTCTATGTCTTCATCAAACTCCTCCTTTCCATGTTCTACTAGCTCAGATTGATTTTCTAATTGCTTTGATTGTTCTTCATGCTCCCCTGTATCTGTCTGATACAGGGGAGCAGGCTCTTGTGACTGTTTCGTCTCAATGGCATGTCCTTTGTGAAATTGCTCCAGTTCTTCTGTTTCTGAATGATTTGTTTCCTTTTCCAAAAATGTACTTCTCTTGCCTATCTCTTCTACTTCAGGATAAAAGCTTTTAGTTTGTTGAAACGTTGATGAGATTTCCTCTCTTAGGTCTTGTGGCATGTTGAGCTCTTCCATGATGTCCTTAATACCAAAACTCTGATCAGCAAAAATGTCACCTGCTTCTGAGACAACATCTAGTGCACACTGTTGCTCTAAGAATTTCGGAGACAGCGGTGCACTTTTAAGCCTCTGTCTTAGCACCTGGAAATCTCTCCAGCGATCTTTGAGTTCAGAGGATGTTCTGTTCTGCAAATCTGTTAGACTTGATCGCTGTAACACCTCATCCTCTATAGTGGAAATCTTCTGCAATGATTCCATCACTAGCATGGCTTCTGAGGTGCTTCTTGAACCATGGCTTTCTCCTGCTACAGCCCCTCTTAATGTTTCCCACAGGGTTATCGCTGACAAGAATGAAAGGAGAGCATTAGAGGGAGACCCAAATACTGAGGTCACTTGTGTTGAGAAATCTAGAAGGCTCTTAGACTTCTTGATATTACCTGGTTTCTCAGGCTCAGAGGCCCTTCTGATGCACTGAATGGAGGAGCAAAGCTGCCATAGCACTGCTTTCAATGTAGCCCTGGTGGTTAAGATATTGGAGGTGGACGACGGTGGTTCATTCTCAAGTGGACCAATGGCCTCAGAAGATCTGTGCATCCTCATCGTCTTCTCTTGCTCTGTGGTGTCTATTTGGACACTTGGCATTGAAACGCATAATCCCTTTGCTCTGTGTGTGTTGGCTGTTGTTGGACCTTCCTGGCATACGGGGACTGGTAGACGAGACCTTGATGTTAGGAGACCATCTCTGTGTAAAAGATTATGTCCAGATGTCCAGTTTGTCTGACATTCATTCACAGCCTCAGAGTCGGAATCACCACCGATCTGAAACACAACCTTTGTTGGAGGTTCTGGTTCCTCTACAGCTGCCAGCTCCTCCATGTATGGGACTGAGTCTAGGCTCATTTGAGTCTGTAGCCACTTTTCCACATATTGATGGACTTCAGATGGTGAAGGATTAAGAATTGGCATTGAAACACTCTCACTTAACTCTACAGTTTGTTTTGGTGATGTGATTTGTTTTTCACTCAATGACTTTTGCTTGTTCATTTCCTTTTTGTCCAGCACAGATAACTGTTTTGGTTGTACAATATTTAGCATGTTTTTCTTCATTGGAGGCCTTGCTGTTTCTTTCTCAGGGATATTTATAGTGAAGCCGTTTTCCATTGGAGTCCTCTCTCTTATCTTAACCTCTCTCTTAGTTGATGGACCACTCACTTTGTCAATGTTGGGTGAGATGGCTTGTTTTTTACTGGATGTTTTGTCTGCCCTTCTCCCTTTTTTGGCAGTTTGAAGCAGTTCACCTTTTTTAGCACTATCAGATGACCTACCACTCTTTTTACCTACGTTGTGATCACGGAGCTTCTCCCCAGATGAACCATTGGTTGTCTTTAAGGAACTATCTTTTTGTTTTGCTTCTGAGTTACTAGACGACGGGGAATTTTTCTTCTTTCCTGTATGATTTATTGCCTTTTTCTTCTGCACACCTCGTGCTGGATTGTGTTTTTCTAGTACATCTGCTTTAGCTGGAATCCATTTGGGATTTGTTTTACTCCGAGATTCATTGTGACTTGAAGTTGTTTGTTTGGAAGAGATTGGCTCCAATGACAGTGAGAACACTTCTTCCGGTCTGTGCGTCAAATCAGTAGTGGAGGATGGCCGCATAAAATCAACATCACAATCAACACTCCCTGAGTGTTGTCTTGATTCAGTGCAGGCTGGTTTACTCTGGACATCAGCTACCGCTGATGATCGGATGGAAGGGTGCAATGCTTTATTGGTAGCCCCAGCTGATGCAGTTCTCCTCGGCTTGGGGACAGGTCTGCTGCTGCTGCTGCTGCTGCTGGTGTTGTTGTATCTGACCACACAGTACTCCTCAGTCACCTCCGCTTCAGCTCTCTTCTCCGTGTAGGAATACCGCCCTATGGTACTCTCTTGAACCCCTGCCTCTGTTACCGTTTTGATGCTCTCAACGGACGTGTTCTTTCTAACATGACAAGGACCTGGCACCGGGCTGCCCTTGAAACCTGATTTAAGTTTTTCCGATTCTGTGGGAGTACAACTTTTACATGCTCTTTCGCCACTGAAGCCAACACTCTTCCCATTTGCAGCGGGATGGTTTTCTTCTTTGGGTGCATAATTGCGGATGCTAGAAGGATCTTTGGCCATGGCGTTGTTTGAGTCAGGCGAGCTGTTGCCTGTCCCAGACTTTGAGGCACAAGCTGTCCTGTGGTTAAGGCTGCTGCGGCTCAATGTTGTGGTCCAGTAGAGCAGCTCCTCCTCCTTGATGGTCAGACGGACTTTCATCTCCACTGTCATGCTTCCATCTTGGTTCACACGGAAGGACTTCTCAATATCCTCATCTTGTGGCAGGATGAAGGGGTGGGGAGCCTCCTGTGTTCTGACATTTTCACAAGTCTCCTTGTGTACATCAATGGATGTATGGTTTCCATTGAGGTCTGTTTCCAGTGATCCATTGGGGTGATGTTGATGAGTGTAAATGCTTCCATTCAGAGACCTGTTTATCTGATTGACCATATATCTCTCTGAAGATAAAGAAAAGTTCCTGGAGCCTCTTCCACTGGAGTGTGGTTTGTTGTTATCTTAAATTGAAGGTGTTTGATATTGCAAGGTTTCAGACATGGGATTGAGGCAGAGAGAAAGAGACAGACAGACAGACAGACAGACAAACAGAAATAGGGGTTAGTAGATTTTTAAATGACAATGATATAAAATAATAGTATTGTGGGATGTTTAAAGCATAGCAATAGAGCAGATTAATTCATACTTACAAGCCAAAGGCTGCAACCTAAGTGGTTCTGCTGCATCTGAGTTGGCAGACTGTGACATGTAGGCCATTGTATGGACATTGTAGTTGGACAATGTAGGCCTATATACATTGTAGTTTCCCAATCGAAACGGTTCATTGCCTGCAGCTACAATGACTCCAGAACACAAAATAAGAGCAGCAAGACCATCAACCTACAGGAGCAAGAATATTCAACGTTTAATAACAAGTCATCAATGATTTCAATGTCATTAAGATTGTTAGTTCTAGAAATTGAAAAGAAGCATCAATTATCGGAAATGTAATTTCTGCCGATATGACATGCCAATAAAATGACACCGTAATTATGCCCAAATCGTGACCCAAATGCTTGACTACATACTCAACGCCATGTCCCCGCGCAGCTGCTGCGCTCTTCCACTGTTGCTAGATTTGGCTCTTTTAATTACAGCATTTAGGGTGGTTAGGTGTCTGGTTTGGCTGGAAAACGTAAGCTGTACCTGGCTGTACCCTGCTATTCGACTAGAGCTACATGAAAGGAGGAAAACAAACATGTCCATGGTGGGGAGGTTTTTTAAAGTGCCCGAAACAGATGCCAAAGTTGCTATTTGCAATGATTGCTCAGCGTCGGTTTTGCGAGGGGGAGCCTCGTTACATTCCATCAACACAACGAATTGATCATCTTAAGAGTCGGCATCTTTACTTTAGTAAACTTAAGATGGTGACATTCGACCGGGACGGACTGTCCCGGTCCCAAACGCGTCGGGACGTTCAGGCCGGGGATCCGGCTCATGTACAACTGGGGTCGGTGGCGATGTCGGCTCCCCACCCGACCCGTCTTGAAACACAGACCAAGGAGTCTAAAGGCTGCTGCATACTCTGCAAGAACAGAGAACTGTGTACTGTGTTCTACTGTGCTCTCGGGGAGAGCAACATGTAAGCCTGTTTTAGTAGGATGAATCTTAGTTTTTTTTAAAGAAAATATTACATACATTTAAAAAACGGCATGTTTTACATAAACTAAGTTGAAGTAGTTTTCTTATTTTGCCCAGTGACTGTACATTTTGAAAAGCATTGTATGCCTACATCTGCCAGTGGGCCATCAGGATAAGAGTAGGCATAATAATGTGTTAATTCTACTACAGGAGAGACTGGATGTTCTCTGAAATTAGGCGGGAAAAAATTTGTGCATATATCGGTATCGGCAATCGGCCAGAAGAGTTGGAAAATATCGGCATATCGGCAAAAAATCCAATATTGTGCATCCCTAGAAATCACGCATGATAAAGCAGTTTTAAAGGTTATCTCGGCAGCTCTGAGCTCCATTAGAATGCCTGGGTGTTGTTGTTCAAGGACAGATGGAACACATTTGTAGCACCTCCTAGGACATTTGTAAGTATTAGGCTACATCCACACTAATACATTTTCATTTTAAAACGATCTCCGTCCAGACGAGCGTTTTAGCACTGTTTCAGAAATAATCTCCATCCATACTACATGCCTGGAAACGCATATCATGTGACCATTCACGTACACTGGGCATGTGCGTGCCGGTGTGTGCATGTAGGTAGTAGTAGCATTATGAAATGCAGAATTTAACTGCTGCTAGTATAGACAATTAGGTCAGCAACGCCTGTAACAGAACAGAAACACTTACTCTTCTGCCATCGGTAGAGTAGAGTTTCAGAACAGGAAACTGCATGACCTGAGAAAGATAATCCAACAGAGCGTCAAACGTCGGTGCCATTCTTTTCTGCAGCACAATCGTGCGCTCCACAGTGGGGTCCCTATTCTTCACCACCACCAGCCTCCTCGGGGTCCGCACCGAAACCCTTTCAGTGATCTTGGCAGCCTTGTAGTTGCCTTCATTCCATCTGCTGGCACGCCGCCGGCCAGTGTTCAGAGGCCTGGTGGTATTCCACGGTACCTGCCGTCGATGAACCATATCCAGGTTGAGAGGTTTGACGCGCCTCTGGTCCGAACACACGTACGACCCCCCATCATGTAAATCCTCTAGGCCCCTGACCGAGTGGGTGCCGCGGGGGGTGGTGATTGTCCTGACCCCAAATGGCAGAGGTACTTTCTTGGAGAGGGCGTCCAGCAGAGCATCGAAGGTCTTGAAGGTCCGGCCGTTGATGACCACGCGATACCCGCTGAACTTGGGGTCCCCGCTCCTGTAGAAGCATACTCGTTTGGAGGCTGAGGGGTCAGGGATGGGCTGTAAGGGTCTGGAGGTCAGGGTCTGCACACTTCCAGAGGACACCCTCTGGGTAGGGGCATCAAGGAGGGGCGTGTCCCTCTGGGTAGGGGCATCGAGGAGGGGGGTGTTGCTCATGTCTTCTTGGGGAGGAAGCTCTAGAAAAACACAGGACAGAATGAGGGGTAGTCTAGCATAAAGCATTTGTCTATAGTCAAAATAGAAGTACATATGTTAAGCTTGTAAGTATGTGTACATTGTGCTTACCTTAATTAAACTCATTGTGTTTCATTAGTGTAATTATCCTGAAAGAAAACAACAAATAGGAATTTTTCCTATTAACCTTAATGACATTTGATTATTTTTATTTTATTGTATTATTTATATGATGTTTGCATATGTTTTTCAACTATGAGATGCAGGCTATAGCATAGCATGTGGTACAGAGCTGGATCTGCAACATAATAGACATGACACTAGAGCAGCAGTATAGTTTAACAACTGTTTGAACCCTTGTGTAACTTGTTATGCTGTATGTTGATTATTGATATTAGTGGACTGATCATTGCCATAACATGTCCAGTGTTTTACTCGTCACTCAATGCAAACAGAGCTACTGTGCGGAGGAATTATCATTGATCTACACTATAGGCCTGTAGAGCATTAAATCCAGTTAGCATGTCGGAGATAAGACCCATTCAACATTCTGCAAACGCAAACAAAATGAAGGAATAACACACTTTAAAGTATAATAAATTAGTCTTACCATAGCTTCCATTTTCCTAGAAATGTAACCATGAAGACAGGAGAAAGATTATTTCTGGTACTGTGTGTTGGGGAAAGCTCCTGGGTGGCGAGAGAGGCTATTTTAGGACATGCGACACCATGGCCAATTTGCTTAATCTTTGCTCACAGATAATCAGCATATCAGGATAAGGTACCACCAGAGGGAGGAATAAAAACATTTCTAATAATTTCTATTGACATGTGAACATGAAATGTCAGTGCTTTTTGCATAAGTGTTTATGACTGTGATGCATACTTTTGTGTATGATTCAAAGGGTTTAACTATTATATGGCGGTAACTATTTATGTTCTTGGGATTTTATATTAGTCTGTTAAATACAGCAAAGAAAGTTGAGTGTGAGACATGAGCAATCTGTCTATTGCCTCCTGCTCTACAGTTGAAGATTGTTCGCACTGCTTGTATTTTGCCAGGAGCTCCGTAATCAGATTTGAGTAGTCTGGGCCTAATAGGGATTAGGTGAGAGGTCTTGGCATATCTGCTGACCGCATGAGGCACAGCAACACAAGGTTTTAAGAGAGCACTTTTGTCTCACATCAGGTATTCCAAAATCCTTCCGCCAAAACACACGCTTGGTGTGAGGAGTTAGTTTATTTTAGCATACTTGCAAGGATTCTTTTTTTATTTTGCTACATCTGTATTTGGAAAGTTTTAAATGATACAGCCTTCCATACTGTGTCCACATCTACTTTATACAGTCTGGTACACACTCAAATGAAGTGTGTACCAAATCAACCAACGATATGTCACATGTACAAGTGTATAATTACAAATAACACAATGTTAGAAATAAAATGTGTTATTATTCTCATTGTGTATTGATGAGGCGAGCACGTTAAAAGAACTTCCGGTACAACAGATTGTCCTGGTAAAACAGCCCCCTAGTGGCTCATCTCTTCTTCTTCTTCGTTTGGTTTTATGGCGGTTGGCAACCAGCGTTAAGGTGCATTACCGCCACCTACTATGTTGGAGTGTGGACCAGAGTTATCCACCCCCGCAAAAATAAATAAATAAATAAATAAATAGATAAAATAATACTACTGATACTAATAATAATTAAATTTACTTAACCACTAAATCCTATTTATCAGTCCAGTTTCTTTTAGATAATTAAATAAACTACCTAACCCCATTTTAAATACATTTATCATACTCAATTCCTCCCCTCCTAGCTTCCTGATTTCCCTCCTTAACTTCCCTCGTTCTCTAGAATACTTATGGCACTGAA
>OMKN01080504.1:3986-15381 GCA_900302345.1 Melanonus zugmayeri
TGCCCGGAAAGTGCGCATCCGCTGGCCACTGCATCCGACATGTCTTTATCAGGCTGAGTTGACGCATCAGTCTTACTTGGAGAACACTGTACACTTATGGAATGATGAACTCACTGAACTGGTGGACTGTCAGGTTCCTCCATGATCAGGGTCGTGTCCGATGGTTCGCCTTCAGAGGCTGCAGCTGCAGAAGCAGGTTGTTTAACGTTACATCCTAGCATCGTCATGCCCCCAGATGTGGTAGACAATGTAAGGAAGGTAAAGGACATTGGAATGAAGAGATACACAGCATTTGTTGACAAGCGAGTCAGGTCACAGGAAGAGGCATTCACTGCTCCAATACCGCAAACCAGGCTGAAATTCAAGGCTCTTTCCCAACCATGCAAATCAGAGGTGACTGTTGTCAAGGACCAACAATCAAAGATGACCTATATTTTGCTAGCTGTTCATTCTGGTCACAAAATCAATGAGGCAGTGTTCTCACATGAAAGTTCTCCCCATCCACCTTCATTCACTCGGAAGGGAAAAATGCATCCTGGAGAGTGAGATGGCAGTGACAACGGCAGCTGTACTGGATGGTGCTGTGCTTGTTCAAATGCTTCGCCCTGGAAATGCTGTGACCATCGGACACTACCTTACAGATGTGTTTGCACCATACATCCTTTCCTGGTTTGAAACAAATGATCGCATTGACATTGTCTGGGATGTGTACTTCAAGACAAGTTTGAAGTCAGGAACTCGGGAGCAAAGAGGTACAAGTAGGAGGGTTACTCTCTCCACAAAAGTTCTTCTTACGTGTGGATCTGAACAAGCAGGAGTTGTTCATGGAGCTGGCCAAAAGCTTGAAGTTCATGACACTTCCACAGGTACTGACATAGAAATGAATGTATTTTATGTTTTGCATGTATTAAATAAATCAAATAAATCATTGGCATATCCTCAATTACACTGTCTTTCACGTTCCAGGGCAAGGAGCTCTTCACAACTATGCTTGTGGATTGTGTAAGTTCACCAGCAGGCATTGACACTGATGCACTGGCTCCTTGCACACATGAGGAAACGGAGGAGTGATTGTCCGCAGCAGCGATAGTGATGTTGGAGTGCTGGCCATTACCACTTGTGTGGCCCTCGGACAGAGGATCGACAAACTCTGGATTGCCTTTGGAGCACGGTGCCACTTCAGGTACAGTAATTTCAGTAAGGTATGTTTATGCCATTAGCTCTTATTTAATTAGGCCAGTGAATAACTAACGTCTTTCTCCCTTATCAGGTACATTCTAGCACATGACCTTGCGCAAAGTCGGACCGGCCACAGCAATGGCACTGCCAGCATTTCATGCTCCAACGGGGTGCGACACTACCTCAGCCTTCTTTGGTAAAGGCAAGAAGACAGCCTGGTCCGTGTGGCAGTCCTTGCGTGAGCTCACCTTACCTCTTCAGCTGCTCTCTGGCCCTACCCCCACCATCGAGATGATCAGAACCCACACACCCATGCTCCAGAGATTTGTGATGAAGCTCTATGGTGTATCCGAGGACAACATCACAACCGTGGATGCTGCTCGACTCTCCCTGTTCTACAAAAGGAAGAGACTTTGACCACATTCTTAGAGTAGCTTATCAGGTAAGACAGCCTTGCATAGGGGCATAATATGAAATTTGCTGAGAATAATGTAGAGCCATGTATATTTTGAATATCTTTTTGTATATCACTAATCATGTGTTTCTCTTCAGAGTGGACATGTGTGGGGCAATACCCTTGTAAAAGACCATGCCGCAGTCTCACCCTCTCAATGGGGATGGCAGCAGGATTCCCCAGACTCTGCAACTCTCTCCAACTCCTATCTACACGGCAACTCCCACTATTTCAAGAGACTTGCCAGAACTTAGCATTTGCAAGTGCAAGGCACCTTGTAAATGCTGCATGCAGAAGCTGCCCTGTATGTCTCTCTGCGGATGCAATGGTTCATGCTCCCACAGTGGTGCAGCCATGTCTCAATGAAACTGTTAATAGTTATGTACTTGTTGTCTCACTACTGAGTGGACCTTTGAAAACATTAATTTTTAATTAAGTAGTTAATGTAAAGTGTTATCTTTTTCGTTTTTCAAGGAAAATATATGGAAAGTCACCCTGATGACACTTCATTTTGTAATAAAATGGGCATATTTGACCACCAATTGTCATGTTAAGTAGAGAAATATTGTTTTTTTGGCCTTGAAACATTAAATA
This sequence comes from Melanonus zugmayeri, assembly GCA_900302345.1. Lineage (NCBI taxonomy): Eukaryota > Metazoa > Chordata > Actinopteri > Gadiformes > Melanonidae > Melanonus > Melanonus zugmayeri. Next base: position 6,214 of record OMKN01080504.1, read on the forward strand.
GGATTCCTTGAGCCTAAAATTGTACACTTTGACATCACTTTTGTCATTATAGCTATAAAGGTAGCAAAGTTATGGGATCTGGTGCATTTATGGCGGCCATTTTGAAACAAAATGAGATCTAACTTGTGTCTTAGGATAAAAATGTTTCTATGGCCCAACATGGCCCCTACCTTTGCATCATGATTTGAAGTCAACAGCTTCTTTTTTGTGCTTAACCTCTCTAATATCTGGTTCAATCTGTGTACCACTGATTTCCGAGAGCGTATAAAAAATGTCTTTACAAAAATCTACAAGAGATGGACAACACCAAAATGTGTACATGATTACCAGGAGACTGGTTACATCTTACACAATTAGGGTTCACATCCTTGTAAATTTTGGATAATCTAACCTAAAAAAATGATGTCTGGGGAGACCAAATTTAACTGATAATTGCTCAAATGTAGTAAAGGTATATTCTGCAACCAGTACTGGATGATCCTAAGATTAGCAGCCCAATAATAGAACCTGAAATCTGGTAGCGCTAGACCCCATCCGATTTGGGCCTCTGCAAGAGCTGTTTTTTTTGTAATCCTAGGAGCTTTCTTATCCCATATAAAAGGTAATATTAGACCATCAATCTTTTTGAAAAATGTATTAGGAAGAAAAATTGGGAGGCACTGAAAAAGATATAGAAATTTAGGGAGAGTGTTCATTTTAATAGAATTAATTCTGGCTGCTAAAGAGAGATGTAACAAAGACCAACGTTCAAAATTATCCTTAGTACGGTTTGGCCTGAAAAAGATTTTCAAATCTATTTGTGACGTGGACCCCAAGGTAAACAAAACTACTATGAGCAATCTTAAATGGCAAGTCATGTAAAGGAAATGTTCTTGCAACCACATTAAGCAGCATCAATTCACTTTTAATAAGATTCAGTTTATACCCCGATAGGTTGCGATAGTGGCAAGGATAGTAGGGACAGAAACAGAAAGGTTGGATGTGTATAACAGCAAATCATCTGCATATAACGACACCTTATGTTCATGTCCATATTTAACTATACCCTTGATAAGGGGGTTGGAACGAAGTGCCATCGCCAGGCGTTCTATGGCAAGGGCGAACAACATGGGGCTTAAAGGGCAACCCTGGTGTGTCGACTGTTGCAGAGGGAAACAGCTTGACTGAGTGTTGTTAGTCCTGACAGAGGCTTGAGGAGAGGAGTACAGAAGTTTAATCCAGGTAATACATTTAGAGCCAAAACCAAATTTATCAGTGTTTAGAAAAGGAACCGCCACTCCACCCTGTCAAATGCTTTCTCTGCATCCAGGGATATGATGGCCTCAGAGGTGTTGGTGACAGAAGGATTATATATTACATTAAATAGCCACCGAAGATTAAAGAAAGAGTGCCTATTTTTAATAAATCCTGTCTGATCAGGAGAGATAATTGAAGGGAGAACTGATTCCAAACATGTTGCCAGGAGTTTGGCTATTTTATAATCAACATTTAACAGCCTAATTGGATGGTATGATGCACAGTCAAGAGGGTCTTTGTTTTCTTTAAGAATTAGACAAATCGTTACTTGATTAAGAGTCTGTGGGAGATTACCATTTTCAAATGCTTCATTATACATTTCATTAAGAATAGGGGCTATTTTGGGGAAAAGCTTTTTATAAAACCCTGGGCTACTCTAATTTTTCACTCAAATCACGGCTGACCAAAGGCACTGCAAGGGAGTGGAAAAAGTCATCCAATTCTAAAATATCAGGTTCATTTTCAGATGTATATAGAGACTGGTAAAAACGCTTGAACTCATCATTGATACCCCTGGGGGTACGACCCCCTTTCCAATCCAACCATGGTCCGACTCTTCAATTTCTGTTAATTTGTGAATCAGATTTGTGTAAAATCTGTCATGGTTGAAGCCAATCTATACCCGTCTCTACCCTCTCTCTCCTTACCTTTGTTTTGTTAATATCGTACCTTGATTGTTTCCCATAAGAATCATGTATAGCCATTGTTTCTCTGAAGATGCTTGGTAATGGCTGCCAGTGTGTCTTCCCATGATCATGCTCCATTAAACCAGATACTTTGCTGTCAAGAAGTGTCTTTCAAGGAATTATTTTTCAGCAACACACCGTTTAACTTGAAGGAGTCATCAATAGATTGGATTCATTCAACATTCAAACAAACTGAATCGTAAACACACATGTTGAAATTATAATTGTTAACTCTTGAAATCTGATAAATAATTATTTTGTCTTTCTTCACAGTGAGTTTTCTCCATGCACCATCGTCCCAGGTCTCCACCCCAAATGAAGTCCTGGCTGCTCCTTCACCCACAATCAAATCTGCTGTTCAGCAAACTGTAGTCTCACACAGCCCGGAGGCCGTAGACACGTTGGAAGCAAGACAGATACTCCTCGATATCCCGGTGATAAAGGAGGAGCCTTCAGACATGGATGCTGCCTGTGAGAGCAGTGACCTCCACAGTACGTGAATAAGCAACTTTTATTGGTTTTAATATGCAAGGATTAATTACACATAATAAAATAATAATAAAAACGAATGACAAATTAAATTAAAAAAAAATGGCATGTAATGGAAAATACATGTGTTGATATTGCATTTCTGCTGAGACTTCCAAATCTATGATAAGATGTTCGGTCAACATGACCGATGATCCAGCAGAGCAGGCGATCTTGTGATTATCTTATATTCATTTAATGACCTACGAGAGGAAAGGACAGCCCAAAACAGAACCATCCCTAGCCCTGACTGCCTTAAACCAGAAAAATTAGGAATAATTATTGAAAACCTAGGTAAAATTACCCTAGCACACTTTAGTCTGCTGGTCTAGAAGGGTTGGGCCCTGTGGCCAGTAGACAACGTCCAGCGCGCAATAGCATCAGTTGGTCCTACGAAAGGTGACAACTCGTAGATACTTGTGTAGATTCAAATTGCGTACCATATTAAATACATTCAGAAAATAAACAACCAAATTACAAGTCAATGTACAGGATCCGTTAAAGGCTTGTGGTTGGGCCCCAGTTGTTTCTGTACAACAGCCAGACGTAACCAGTTAATTCATTTTTTTTTTTTTTTAAATGTGTATAATTGTACTAGAAATAACTCTGATCTACTTTCACCACTTTTCTAAAACTTTGCGAATGACCACTATAGAGACAGCATCCTCAAATTTGTAAGGAAAGCCAAGTTAACGGTTAAAGGTTATAGTCTGTGTTTAGAGCTAGCTTGTTGTAACCAGTAAACCAAACCAACCCAACACTCCACTAATGAATTGAACACCTTTAACTCAACTACTAATGATACCCCAAAATCACAAGCAAAAAAAACAATTCCAACTTCCTGTGAAACTCTCAACACTGTCATACAACTAATTTTGATCTGAAACCATAAGTCCATGGCTTTTACCACAATTTCTAGATGTTAACTGACAAACTACCACACTTCTTTTTTACCATGTTTTGTTAATATCACACCTTGATTGTTTCCCATAAGAATCATGTACACCCATTGTTTTTCTGAAGATGTTTGGTAATGGCTGCCAATGTGTCTTCCCATGATCATGCTCCATTAAACCAGATACTTTGCTGTTAAGAAATAATTCTTAAGGAATTATTTTTCAGCAACATAGTTTAACTCCAAGGAGTCATCAATGGATTATTGTAAACATATGCTGCTTTTTCACTACATGGTACTGGCTCAACTTGACACTTTTTACAACCGCTCCGAATGCTTATGGCGGGTTTGTCTGTTTTCAGGTGGTGATCCCATGAGCGCATCAGGTTTTTTGGAACCTCGACAGAGCGGGTACTAAAAAGTAGGCACCAGGTACCAGAAAGTAGTACCTGGTACCTAATGGAAAACGAAAAAGGGCGAGTTGAGTTGAGCCAGTACCATGTAGTGGAAAAGCGCCAATACATTCATTCAACATTCAAACAAACATGATTTGTAAACAAACATTCATGTTGAAATTATAATTGTCGACTCTTGAACTCTGATAAATAATAATTTTGTCTTTCTTCACAGTGGATTTTCTCCATACACCACCGTCCCAGGTCTCCACCCCAAATGAAGTCCTGGCCGCTCCTTCACCCACAATCAAATCTGTTCAGCAAACTGTAGTCTCACACACCCCGGAGGCCGTAGACGCATTGGAAACAAGACAGATACTCGATATCCCGGTGATAAAGGAGGAGCCTTCAGATATGGATGCTGCCTGTGAGAGCAGTGACCTCCACAGTATGTAAATAAGTAACTTTTATTGGTCTTTATATGAAAGATGAATTACACATAATAAAATAATAATATAATTGAATGTTAAATTAATTGTATAACTCAATTAAAAAAGAATCCCCTTAAATTGTATTTCACATTTGTACAAGTCGTTTTCTTTCACGTTAGCAGTAGCACAGCTCTATTTTTAGTTACAATAGAAAGCAAAACAGGCTTATGTTTGAGTCCTGCTTGTAGTTCTATAAAGTTCTATAAAGATCATGTTGTAGTTATATGAATGTCAGCTAGGAAGGTACATTCACAGGGCCACACATTTCTCCAGCTCAAAAACATTTCTTTTCACCATCAGCTCTGGTGCTGCTGCCAAGTCAACCGGGTCTTGACACAGGTATGTGGTGCTGTAATAATAATTGGCACGGGTATGATTGGGGTTGAGGTACACAGCTCTTTGAAAAATATAATTTTGTCCATGCAGACTCTTGAGTTGACCACGGTTGAGTACTTAAAAAGTAAAAGTTGATAATAACAACTATTTCACTACTAATGCCTACTTGTGTGCCGTTAAGCTTCACTGCAAAGCAATGGACAGAAGAGGGCTGGAGGTAGTGGTAGCAGCAGCAGAAAGGCTGCAGCCATGACAAAGCGTCGCTGCATAAACCCTGAGCTGCCTGCTGACGAAACACAAGCCACACAGAAAAGCAAGATGGAAGAACTGAAGCTGATGTTCAAGAACCAGGACAAGGACACAAAGAAAATGGAAAAGTTGATGACGGCAACTTTTGCCTCACAAAGAAAAGACATTTTGACTCTACAGAAGGACAAGAAGAAGCTACTGGAGAAATGGCCATACCTCTTTCAAGTCACTGGAATGAGGATTCATTTCAGGGAGCTGACGGGGATCCAGATCTCCGAAAGCTTTGAGGACGCCACGGCCACAAAATTCAGAAGAATCCTTGAGTTCTTCCAATTTCTTCCCACTGACCCGTCCATCAGAGCAGGTGATCTTGTGATCCAAACCCAAGCGGGAAGCGACCATACCTGTGGAGCTGTACTCATGCTTCTCGCCCACTTCAATGACCAGCAGGAGAAGATGTTTGTCCAGGTTGACGACGCCACCATTGCATCTGAAGTGGACACAACTACGCTTCCGTGTACCCCCTGCATTGTGGTGTGTGGTAGGTCCAACTGAAATCCTCTTTGAATCACCTTCAAGGAAAACCAAATCCTGGTCCAAATCATTTTTACTGGCAGTTTTTGACATCAATCAAATGTTCTGTTCCAATCTGATTGTAACGAGTGACAGCGGAAGCCTGAACAGCAATATAGCCCCGCCCACCCCATTTTAAAAAGTGTCTACCAGAAGTGCACCAGAATTATAACAAAATGTGATAGTGGGTGGTGACTGACAAACACTGCTTACGGTATCTGTGTGTACTTGAATATATTGGGTAATGCTTGTGTTTTTTTTATTCATTCATTTCACAGGCGAAAGCCCTCTGAAGGCCAAGGCCTACATGGTGGCAGTGAACCAGGTGGTTATAAACGAGCGGTTGTCCACCTTCGGAGAGGCCCTCCATATGATGTTCTACTCCTACTACATCCACAACATGGACTACCCAGCAGAGCTCTGTGCAACCATGGAGTTCTTGCAGAGGTGAATACATGATGCATTACGCTCCATGTTGCTGAGCTGCTGAGCTGTTCTTCAGCAAGACGTCCACTAGGGGTGGCCGCGTGCAAAAATATATCGCAAACGATCCACAATATTATGACAAATTATTTTTCATGTTGTTTTTTAAGACTACTCAGTCTATTCTAGCACTAATAAATGTAAAAGGTAATTGAATACAAATAATCAGTAGCACTTTACATTAGTGTCCTTGTTGGAGTGTAATTACACAGTAGTAACAACCTGTAACAGCATGTACTTAATATTTAATAATGTTATGGAACGACCTAACCCAAACCCTAGTGTGGAACTTGCTTTTTCGCCTATTCCTAACCGTAACCCCTAAGCCTAACCACACTGTAGTTACAAGCCATAATGTTATTACATATTAAGTACATGCTGTTACATGTTACACTATAACACTGTAATGTAAAGTGTAACCTAATAATCAATATAACGATAGTGCTTATTTAAACCTGCACTATCTAACTTTTGCAAGTGGTGGCCAAATAATGTAAAATAATGAAGATTACTTCGGAGATAATGGAGAGATCTTGAAGGAATGTGCTAATGCTGCATTCTAATGTCTAATTCTTCCAACAGGTGCATCTACAAAATAAACCCTGATCAAGGCTGCAAGGTGGAGAGAGGAGGGAGGAGCCCCAAGGTGCTGAGCCTGTTGTGGAATTTAAACCTCCACTACAAGATAATTAGAGAGATGAACTTGACCACTCGAGTGGTCGAGTTCCCCCAGGGTGGGCAGGATGGCCTGCCCACCTTTTAAAATAAAAAAAAAATACAAAAAAAAATAATGTATTTATTGATTTATTTTTAAATTATTAGGTATGTGTGGATACCTATTGTATTTGTACGAAATATTATTATTAAATAGTAACCCCTATACAGTAGCTGAGTCCCTGATTGCTCAAAAGTTTTCAAATTTGGCGACGACATATGTATTCCCGGTAAGCAGGTCTCCAAGTTTGGGACAATTTTGCCCATAAGGCGCGCTATAATTCACAGTCAAAGTTAAATGCTCAGCCCCGCTCCCCGATACATGAACATTTCTGAAACTTGGTATATAGGCCTTATTTGACATGCTGAACATTTTTGCCTCTTGGACCCATAAGGTTCGTCATCAATTACTTTTCTGTACAGTGAAATTTAGAATTTTTTTTAAAATCTTCTCCTAAATGGCGCAAAAGTTTAAATATTTGGTCCATATGCTCTGTGGACATATCTGATTAAAAGATACTTTTGGATTTTGAAAAAGTCGGGCGAGTTATGCAGACATGCAATTATTGACATGAGCGAACATTTTTCTATCAATCACAACTTTGACCTTAGAATTTGAGTGTTAGTATTATGAGTGTTATAATTATTTGTCTTTAGCCCCTATAGCTTCCTCCAGTGACTGGACTTTCCCCCCCCTTCCACCCCGGACTGCCACACATGCCTCCAGCCAATGACCATTGCCACTCGTCCATACTGTATTATATCTCACCTATAGTGTATGCAATATTTATACTTTTTATCTATTTTAACTTTTTATATTCATATCTACCTCATACCTTATTCTGTATATAACATCTACTACTAGCATTATTTGTACTTACTCTGTTCATACTGCATATATCTTATATATGCAGTATATATGCAGTGTTTGTCATGTTTAGCCCTTCACCGTGAGCATTTTTCTTATGCCATGGTTTCATTTAAATGTGTGCGTGTAGCTGCACTGCGTGTGTGTACTGTGTCACCATTTCTCGTGATTAGAGGAGTGCATGGCAATTGAACACATTTAGTGAGAAGCAGCATTTATTTCAGATTTTATTTTTTTCATTTTCATACAGAAAGACATAGTTTATAATATTGAAAGACACGATTCCATGTTGTATAGTATATTATACAGTTACTCATAGTGTTTTATATGGTCCTGTTTGTATATCAAACAGGTCATGTTTTTTGATGAGGTTGAAGTCTACCAAGGATGGCGAGCTACAAGATTGGATGGCGAGCTACAAGGTTGCATGCAAAGACCTCCCATTTGATTTTCCTTGGAACTTAACTCTACCTCAAGCCTATTGCTTCCCATCGCTGTGGTAGGACAGAACTCTGCACAATAGACACACCTGTACTATACCTTGCAGTGTAGTTGGACTTTCAGTTGGACTCTCTTTACATTCCATCCACCTGGGTTCATGGAGAATTGGGGTTATCGTGTATTGTTATGAAGAGTGTTTATAATTGTTCTTATAGCACTATTTGATTTTATTGATTGTGACTGAATTGTTTTTTACTAGCAGACAAGACCACAAGGTGTCCCTTGTTTTTCAGTTGAGTCCTCTGTTCCTCCTCTGAAGTCTGATGTAGTGAAGCATTAAATTACTGTACCGGTGTCTACACCGTCTCCAAAAACATCCCCTACCGTTGTAGTCCTTGATCTTCCTCCACTGCCTTCTTCTCCTAGTCTTGTGTCCACTAGCAAAGGTCCATCATCAGTGTCTACTCTTTGATTTTGTTAAACATGGCATCTCCATTCAACAAAGCCCTTCTGATTTACTGACATCTTGATTGTCTTCAAACCTCCGGTGGGGAACATGGTGGTAGCCAATTTGTTGCATGACATGCCCCCACGAGTCGTGGTGGCTGGGGTTGGCGGTGGCTGGGTTTGGCGGTGCGTGCTGTGAATACCTTTAGAGGCTGCGAGCAGCTTTAATTTTTATACTTGTATTTTTACTGATTACAAAAATAAAAAGAATACCACACGCATGAAGACTTATTTATTTGTTATGAGATGATGAATAGAGACAGTGCACCAGTTGACAGTTCACTGTCTGCATTTGTTTGAAATTCTCTGCCATTCTGACCTGACCTGTAGACCATCTCAATGGCCTTGCGATGATAAGCATCAACAGCGATGTGGCCAGGAGGCCAGCTATTGTATAATGATATAGTGTAGAATTTTGCAGCAAGGAAATTGAGGCATGTCCAGTTTTAAGACAGTTTTGAGAAATTGCCCTACATCTGCTGTAATAGCACACAGAATGTTATTTTTTGTGTCTTTTTTGTTTACCCACTCTATGCACCTGTTAAATATTTGATTGCACATTTGATTGCACATAAGTAAATTTGCTGGAATAAATTAGCACGTTTTTATTTTATATTTTTTAATAAGTGCACACAATATGTTGTCTCCTTTAGTGTTTACTTTTTTTGCACACCTGCTGTTGCACTTTTAATTTTTTTTGTGTTGT
>OMKN01080510.1:0-15409 GCA_900302345.1 Melanonus zugmayeri
CCCCCTCCATCTCACATCCTGGTGGCTCAGAGCCCATTGATTTGTTGATTTCTGCTGGTCTGTGTGCACACAGCCGCGGGCCGACGGGGGGCACGCAGGGCCCAGTGCCAGGGCTCTTGACAGGGGAGATTATCAGGCTGTGATCAGGGGCATCTGTTACCTCCAGTCAGACCGTCTCCATCCTTAGCTCAACTACATTCATTTTGTCAACTACTAAACAATAAACATAAATAAGTCATATTTTAAACATGGCCTCTTCTTGGAAGGCTATGTGCACATATAAGGACACCTTGACTGACCCGGTGTTGCGTATTTTAATTAATTATTATCAGTTATTATTTCTGCTTTTCTTTTAGGAGGCATCTCCTTCATTTGTGTGTATTCTAAATATTTGTTTGTATATATTATTTTGGATCTAATGACTTTTATCAAATCTTTTAATAAGCATGTTATGTTTTCTGCCTTCTTTGTGGAGCCAGGTGAGGCATAGCTTAGGTTCTAACCGACAGCATCGCACGAGTAAACCTGAGGTTATGTCGCCCCCGTGTGGTGAAAGGCCGCATAGGCCATGGTGTAAATATCCCTGTAGTCCCTGGGCTCACTCAGCACGTTTACATGTATTTATGTTTCTTCTTTAAAATGTATTCATTAAGTTTCCTTATTACTAAATTATTAGTAACAACCACTTCAACCTTTTAAATAAAACGACACAGCATATGCAGACTACAGTTGGCCTTTATTGAAACTGTTAGTAAAGCAAAGAAAACCATTTATATTTAAATGAAAAAGGGATTTAAGACCAATGTTAAGGCACATTTTGGCGACAGTACAGGTATTTAATGCATTTGACGGTAGAGTCCATCATATAACATTGTAATGGAACATTTAAAAAGAAAAAAAATATTTAAAACATTTTAAATTCTAAAACTTTAAATATCCATTCAGGAAAGACCTTTCTGAAACAAGTGTATTCCTGAGTCTTACCATTTCAGGTTTCAAGTGTACACAGTGTACATTCATATTCACCTTGAGGACAACTGTACTGGTTTCACAGGCCATGGTCTGAATGTTTTACATTATATATACTTGTTCCAAGTATATATGCTTATAATTGTTCCAAGTTTAAAGACATTGACATTGTCAATGTCTTGACAATGACAATGACAATCAATTAGTACTTTTTCCGTAACATGGCCCGTAAAACAGGTAAAGTGACAAGCGTAGCACCAAACATAGGAATGTGATCCGAGTTTTTCTCAATTTGTGCGCATTTGTCTTATATTTGAATTTAAAATCAATTAAACTGCTAAAAAACATTAGGTGCAAACTAAAATTCAAACCAGACCCTATTTGACTTTTAAAAAAATGACACAAAGAGGTATATCCCATGATGCATTGCTGTAAGAAAGATTGCACTCCTTGGGTCCCACAGAACGGTTCCAAGGGAAATAACACTGGTTTTATGAAGGCCTCGTCGGTTTATAAAACTAATCAGGGAGGAGCTTATCGCATGGCAACAGAGGGCTGACTCCAACTCTCTTGGCACATTCATTCTGAAAAAATACAGAAAGTAAAATAAAATTGCAGTTAGTCCAGTTTAAAAATGCTATTATTACTAAGATCAATAATTATTTAGCAGTGCCACATCTTTAAAAATATACAGCCCCCTTTTTAAAATAATAATTCAAAAGGTTGGGGAAAAATAAATCCACTTTGTGTTAATTGGAATTAGTTCATTACATTTCAAGTCTATTGAAATATGCCCATTGAAACAGAAGGGAGAAATCAGAATACATTTTGAAATGTACAAGGAAGATTCCAGTACTTTCTACGGTTGTTGTGTATGGCTCTCACCATGTAGTTAACCACGTTCAGGTTGTAGGGGATTCCACCCATCTCTTTGATTGTATCCAGGTGAGCTCTCTCTGGGTCTCCGGCAGCCAACACAGGACGATCAGGGATAGCCTGGCGGTGCAAAAAGCGACATCATCATCAGCCACCCCATAGTAGCCAATCAGAAGCAGCAGTTGCGATACATTTATCAGCCAGAAGGGGGTGCTCTTTCTGACTTTTTTCTGCCACTTTCCTTGTTATTCCGCTATTGAGTGAATTTGATTTCACTCAATAGCGGGAAAAAAATCAACATTCAGGAGGGAAACACATCCAAGTTGATACAGACTGAGAGTGAGTGAGTGTTACTCACAGGGTCCAGGCCTCTCTGAATGGACAGGAGGTCTGACATCCTGTCGGTGAAGCCAGACGCAAAGTTATCTGGGTTGATGGCCACGAAACACTGGCCCTGCAGATGCACCACAACACACACCATCAGATCTACGGCTCATCAACCGCTAATGTCAAAGAATGAATGAATGTGAATTCATTAGATATCGGCTTTTGTAGTGCTTTTCTTTCGTTGTTGTGTTTGTGTGTGTACTAAAGAAAGAAAGAAAGAATACTGTAGCTCAGAAGTAAAAAAAAGTCAAAAATATATATACAAGTTGTGATTATACAGTCACATTCAAAATTAAAATGCATGAAGATGAAGAAACAAAGAAATAAACAGAAAATAAATAAAAGGCTGTTTATTTCTTTCTTTGCTTGAAATAAAGAAGGCAAGTCAGCAAGAAAGGAAACGAGCAAGTAAGAAACAACACAAGTAAGACAGAGCAAGAAAGAAAGAAAGAATGAAATGGAAAGACAAATGATGTTCAGAACAACAAACAGCAGGTTAACGTACCAGGTTGGCCACGCGGTCGGTCACCTTCCAGGTGCGGACGTGTTTGCTGTACTGGGCTCCAGAGAGGATGCCACAGAAGACCTCCACCATCATGCCCAGTCCATAGCCCTTGTAGCCCCCTGCACACACCGGGAGGCCATCCACAGAGACATGAACAACCACAGGCCGAGGAGAGCAACCACAGGCCGAGGAGAGCAACCACAGGCCAAGCTCTCTTCAGCATCACATGCATGAATTTAGACATTTTTAATCCATGCTGTTTTCTGACATTTTGTGGCAAAGAATGATTCAATATAAAAAAAAGAAAGGCTGTTAGTGACACTGGGAGTTCATTTCATCATTTTCTCTGCTGACACAACCGTGTTTTTTTTCACCCATTTTCCCTTTAAAATGTATACAATTAAATAAAAATGGAGACTGGGGACACCTGGTGGTAGACACTTTTTTTTATCAGTTTCTGACAAAAAAAACTGCATATATATACTGTGACTGACCAGTCGCTTCGCTTCCGCCGATGGGCACCAGGCCACCTCCCTTCAGGACCTTCTTGGGGTCGGAGGTCAGATTCCCCTGGGGGTCACAGCCCCAGCCCTCTGGGATGGGGTCTCCCTGACGATCATGGAGCTCCACCTGTGCATGTAAACACACACACACAAATAAAATGGCTGGTGTAGATCCGGATCTAGGGTCTCCATCATGGCTCAGCAGTTTCCACAGAATCCTACCTTCCCTAGGGCCACTGCAGACGTGGCCATGTCCAACACAAAGCTGTCCCCATCATTGGCCGGAGCCGCCACACTGATGGGGTTGGTTCCCAGGGTGCACTAGAAACAGAGACGTTCACACTTTTGACTTACGAAGTTAGCGGAAGAGATTGGGTTTACTATTCAGAGCGCCATTTGACTTAGCTAGGACATGCTTGTTGTATATGGTCCCGTTCCATAATTGAGGTCCATGTCTTATCTTAGCTGTTAGTATCGTCTATGTCCATTTCTCTCACCTCTTTACCACGAGTGGGAACCACCAGTGGGGAAGTGTTGGTGAACGACATTCCCTGTGGGGTGAAATCAGCATTAATGCATCAACAGGCATTTCAAAAAGCACATGAGAGACCAAAAAAAGTCCCAGCACAGAACAACAGACTTAGTCTGTTCTTATTATACAATCCTTGAGACAGACAGGTAAAGACCACATCCATCCACATTATGATTTTACTCACAATCATGTTTTCTTCAAGAGCCTGCATTGCGTAGTATCCAGCAATACCATAGTGGTTGGACCCTGAAAGAAACACGCAGAACAGAAATTCACATCATTTATTAACGTTCTAACACGGGTTTCGCCTTCAGTGTAAAGGTAGAAAAAGACACTAAAGGTTAAGAAAACTTGGATTATGTTTTTTAAGTAGAAAAAAATAGCCCTGGCCTGTTCCCTCAAATTTGCTTGGTTTTGGTTACTAGGTGAAGTCATTTATAGCAGTGGTCCCCAACCCCCAGGCCGCGGACCGGTACCGGTCCATGGATCATTTGGTACCGGGCCGCAGAGAAATACACAGAAATGCTGCATTCATAAAATCACCAATCACCGAACAAGTGGAGGTTTTTTTCCATATTCGGGTGTAGTACACCATGGACATCCAGGACTCACCGTGCGCCACCACCCAGCCGACGCCCACGTCCTTGGCTTTCTTCAGGGCCAGGTCCATGCAGAAGTTGCCCACCACAGGACCCAGCAGGTTCCTGCCGTCCACCAACGCAGTGGCTGCCGTCTCCTTCTCCACCACGGGCTCACCGTCCTTTTCGCAGATCCCCGACTCGATGTCCTTCACGTACATGTCTAGAAATAAACGACGACAAAAAACAACACCAACAACACATACAGAAGTGAATCTGCGGTCATGGTAGTGGTGACATCACCCGACTATGGTGCTGGTGGATGCAAAATATGCAACACAACGGTGTCTGTCTGTCTGTGTGTGTGTGTGTGTGTGTGCATGTGTATGTGTGTGCGTGTGTGCATATGTATGTATATGTGTGTGTGTGTGTTTGCGTGTGTGCGTGCATACGGACCCATGCGGTTCAGCCCGTGGCTGTAGTGGCCCCTGCAGTCCCCCTCCACCAGCACCTGGGCCAGGCTGTTAGCATGGTGGGCCTGGGTGCCCACAGCCGTCATGCATCTCTCGATGAAGCTCAACACCTCCGACTGCCTGATCAGACACCTGCCGCCCGGGAGGAGACACATCAACTTCAACTTCAAGGTTTACCATCGTCATCATCATGTGCACATTATTAGAAATAGTATTAGTCATTAATATATACTATGTGGCCGATGTTCAATCCCTCGGGCAACGCCTTGTTAAGACGCCGTACCCTAAAACTCATTTACTTTCTGCTCTACAAGACGTCTGTCCCACCGTCTCACAACCGTTTGTCTTTTCCAGTTTTTCTTAACCAATTAAACGTACAGCCAGAGTCATTACAGCCAATACACATGCATCAAAGAACAGGGATGACCAGGAGCTTGAACAGTCTTCCACGTTCCCAGTGGAGGAGGATTAGGTTAAAATACAATTCATTCCCATGCCGTACAAGGGTTGGAAGACGGCTCACAGTTTAAAGTTCAGAGCCATCCAGAGAATCACTAACCTTCCATAACAATAGGCAGGCCAGAGTAGAGGAGTTGGACTACAGACAATTTTAAAAAACAACATCCATATTGCGCAAAAACAACATGCATAGACATGGCCACTATGCATAAAATACATAGTGGCGCAGAATTGAAACATGATAAAATGTCCGCCTGCAGTGGTTTTGCGTTGTGAAACATTACAGAGACAGTCTACATACAATAGTAATACAAGCACCAGAGGATATACACCACTACTCATGCTGTCACCTCCTGAAATCATTAATCACCATCATTATATGGCTGACTACATTGTATCAAATAAAATCTTTTTAAAAAAGGTTAAAGAGGATCATACTACTTACAGTGTTCTTACATACAATACATACAATGTTCATGCATGCGAGAAAAAAATCTATAAAACTCTAAACCCAACATTCCAGATTGGCATCGTCACAACCACCACTAAGTGTTCAGTAGTTAACGTAGCTATGAGCCACATCAGAGCTACATGTTAGATCATGTTCGGCTAGAGAACATTGGTGCTCAATGTTCTCGGCTAGAAACAAAACTGTCTTTGCCGAAACAAAGACAAATGTCCATGTGTTCTCATTAAAACACAATCAATACTAATATCTAAACATATAAAGAGACAAATGAAGAATCTAGGCAAATTCCATGGCTCTACAGTACAAAAGGTATCCTACTGTTCTTGTCTATCAATTTAGATGGTTCATATTTTTTATTTAACTTGTTTTTTTACATATTAATCTCAACTAAAGGTAAAACTGTGATTTTAGCGTAGCTATTTTAGCGTAGGTAGATGCCTTGTTTCAGCCACCTTCAACGACAGGGCAGAACCTGCAACCAATCAGCGACAAGGAATGCCAGTTGTTAGGTACCCACCCCTACAGTTTGATTGTCGGAGTTGAGCAAAACAACACCCTGTTGTTTTGTTCTTGGCACTGTTCATTGGCTTGTAACCTTCTGAGCCACCCTATGTCTCCACCAATACAAATGCATGACATCTTTTTCAATTATGTCATAAAATCATTAATGCATTTTAAGAAATAAAAATAAATAAAAAACATAATAATAATAATAATCCTTAGAATAACAAGAGGGATTCGCATCAGTCGGTGCTCGGGCCTTAATAAAAAAAATAATGAATCAAGAACGGTAATAATACTATGGACTGTTTTTAATCTCTAATGTAGAAACAAAATGGTTCTTCTCCATTTCCCTTGTGTTGGTGCTGGTGAGTCTCTTTAAAAATGCAGAAGAAGCTCATTAAAAGTGAGGGAATGTAGCATAATCACATGCAGATGAACAGCCCATAGGCTCCTCGTTGTGTAAGGAGCTGAAAGTACACTGAGAACTGAATGTTCTACATGCATCCAGGTTTACTACATCCTGCCCGACCCATCGGGCAGGATTTCATTGGATATTCCCTTTTTCTCTTTGCGCATAAACTCGCTAACCTCAGCAATAGCCGCATACTGAAACGTTCTCCAAAATAGTTTGGGACTTTTTCCCCAACAGCCAGGGGTACATGATCGAAATCCAGCACCGAAAAACTGCCATTGAGTGTTCTAGAATGCACCTCTGGCTAAGCTAGTTAGCTTAGCAAGCTCAGCCACACTGAGCTAACTAATGTTAGCGTTCCCAGCCGAGTCACCAGCCAGTCATCTCTAATCCCGCGGCCGTTGTTATGAAGGGATGGTTTCAATGTGATCGCCCGTGTGGCATATTGTATCTACTGCCAAATGTCTAGCTAGCTTTCACAATTAATAATAAAGCCTGTTATACATATTGTTAGAATACATTTGATTAATTTATTAATTTATAAATGTACAATTTACAGAATTTTGCCTCCTATTGATGAGAAGGGGTAGCGAATGTCATTCTGGGTAACGTAGGAGAATAGCACACTGGAGCAGATCGGGAGGCCAGTGACAAATTGCAAATAACGATAAAGTACAATATTACACATATCGGAAAAATAGCACCTGGGGTGTGTTGTACATCACCAATAGATATTTTATAACAATGTCAAAGTGTTTTAGGCTGTATTATTACTTTAACATGTGTGCCTTGATACTCAATGCACCAGGTGTGCAGCCTCACCCATGCCCAGAGTCTAATCAGTCTGACTCGGGCCGGGTGAGGCTGCTTAAACCAGCCACCAACCACACATCCCATATATAGCTGCACGACGGCTGCTCTTGGCGGTTGCTGCGCTGTCTCCCCTGTCCTCCGCAGGGCACCACCAACCACGTCGCTGCCGCCAGCAAAAGGGCTGGTGCTGGGAGGTGGCTGTCTTTCAACGTGGCTGGTGGCTCCAGTGCGTCTCCGGGCAGCCCTCTGTCCCTTTCGTCGGAGAGGCCCCACATTGGGCGCTGGTGTAGCAGGTGACCCTGCCACACGCCACCCAAGTGGCTTCCTTTCCTTAAGAATTTCTGATTTCCTGGGCTCCTCCGACTCACAAGACAGAGATTTATTGGAGAGCAGGTGTTACATACAGACATGTCAGCGCTCTCTCCCTGTGTGGTGGTTTAACCTGTGTGCCTTGATTACTTATGCATACCAGGTGTGCAGCCTCACCCAGCACCAACACCTAATCAGTAGGGTCGGGCTGGTTTTTTACCGGTGTCATACAGTTTGCGATCTTACACCGGTTTCTTTTTATACACGCGACTGTACCGGCATTTGTTATTATGAGATGGTCTGGCAAAATAAAAGCTAAAAAAAATTTTTTTAATCAACTACCTGCACCGACGATAAATGGATGAACTTGTATTGCATTACTATGCAACATGATAAATATATTTTCATTCATAAACTGAGCTACTAGTTGCATCTGTGCAATGCAGGTTGGGACGGAGGGATCACATTTAAATTAAAGCTTGTCGGGGGAGGGGGACGCCGTGTCAATTATGGCACCCATTGCACTCCTAACCATCCCTGGAAGGCGGGAATGGGGGATCCCCCCCATTCTGCGTTCCTTCTCAAGATTTCTTCCTAAAAATGCTGATAACAAAGGGAGTTTTTTCTTGCCCTCTGGGGGGCTAGGGTGGGGGGTCATAAACTATTTGGCTTGTAAAGCCCTTTGAGACTGTAACTCTGATTAAGGGCTATACAAATAAAAGTGACTTGACTTGTGTTGGTTTTTTTCCAGAGTTGGTTTTGGCTTTGAGGTGATGAGAAAATAAATCAAACGCACCAGTATGGCAACATGTTGGATTCGAACCCGACGACAGTGGAGAGCCGAAGAATATGGATGAGGCAACTTGCAAATATTGCATGAAGAAAGTGATGGCAAAAGGTGGAAATTATTTAGACTAGGCCTATTCACATTGATTTAATGACCCTAAATTTCTTCACAAAATAAAAGCTTTGTATCTTTCAGTTTGACTCAGGCCAGGTGAGGCTGCTTAAAAGTGGCTAGACTAAATGTAGGGAGCATGAAGAGAAAAAGTAACACAACAAGTGACTTAATAATAGAAAGTAGCCTACATATTTGATTGTGTAGAACAGAAGCAACAGTATTATGAAACCCAGATGATGGGATGGCAAATTGCAGACTGAAAACTGTATTAACATTAATGCCAAAATAAATTGTCTCGTGCACATAGTGCTCTCTGTGCCTGCGCCATCAGCACCGTGCACGTGCACATCAGCACCGTGCACATGCACATCAGCACACAAAGCAGAAAACATGTTTGTTTGGTACAGACCATAACAAATGTCACATCATGATTTTAATAGGTTTTTCAGTCAAAATTCAAATTGTGATGTGAAATGATCATTCCCACTAATAGTGAATCATATAGGAATCGCAATATCTGTCAAAATAATCACAATAGAATGTTTTTACCATATCGTTCAGCCCTAGGGAAAACACTGTTCTGGATGTAAACATCCAAAACATCTTGGTTGGTTTGGTCTGAGTCCGGCACTAGTGTTGTATAATTACTGCAGCTATGAATCACCAAAAAGCCGATCATCAATTGTATAAAGATTGTATCATCGTTACAATATAGCCAAGCTACTTCTGAATCCAAGGTTAAATCCCCTAACGGACAAATAGCGTTGGTGCAAAATGGTCGTTTCTCTTCAGCCCTAAAGGTGCTTACACTCTGCCCCAACAACAGCCAGCCACCACCAACAGGTACACTGGTACGACACACTGGTATGGCACACTGGTACAGCACACTGGTATGGCCCGATGCAGTGCGCAGTGCGGTCCCGACGGATGCCAAATGCTGCGAGGCAACGCACCCCATTGATTCTCTATTGGATGCGACAACGTGCGGCACATGGGACAGTTCGCCTCGTGACAGAAAAGAGGTGGAACCAAAGTTGAACTTTGGTTAACTTTATGCAAATGTATTAAGTAGTGTGGCATGTGTTTGGCTATGTGATTGAACAATCAACATTCAGTGACCACTGGCGGATTTGTGATCAATTTCATTTCCTGGTTAAGTTAGTTAAGCAGTTAATCGATAACATTGTAAACTCCCACAGCAGCAACTAGAGAGTCAGAAGCATGTTGCCTCGCGTTGTACGGTTTGGCCGTACGGTGAGGCTACATACATATTTTGACCCCCAACAGTTCCTATGTCCGTACACCTGCATGAACATGGGAAAAACAACCTTAGCCTGCTCTTCCCTGGATGTGTCAGGATGTGGTGACCTCTGAACATTGGTACCTTTTACAATGGGCAGGGGTGAGGGGGTGCAAGAGGGACAGTGCTTGAAGTTCTTAAGTAAGAAGTGGGGGTGCTGCTAGTGCATCTATGTAGAGCATGTGTGTGGTGGATATTTGCATTATTAAACCATAACTTATTGGAATTACAATGGGTGAGGACCATGCACATCCAAACATAAAGACTCTGTGCATGTCCATATATTAACACTTACTGTACACTCACATGGAAAGATTCATGTGCGCCTGTGCACCATGACCTAGACCAGTGGTTCTCAAATGGGGGTACATGTACCCCTAGGGGTACTTTAATCGATTGCAGGGGGTATTTGGAATATTCCTACAAATGTGTCCTATTTGTTGTTTTAATATTGCTTATGAACAATTGTAAAATAATGCCACCTTAATAAAATGTGTTGCATGAATAGCACCATAATAAAATGAAGTCAATTCTGAATATTGACATACAAGTTCAGTAAATCTTTCCAATGAATGACACAAATCCCCTGTTTCTCACTAAACTGAGTATTTGCACCACCCATTGAACGCCAAATAACACAACATGCATTCATTTAAAACATTTTCCCTCCGAAAATGTTTTCTGCTGGTGAAAGGGGTACTTCAATGAAGAGATATCTGAGAAGGGGTACATTAGTAAAAATAGTTTGAGAACCACTGACCTAGACAATACAACAAAACAGAAATGAAGATCACGTTTGTGTTTGCGTTTTTTGTGTCCCAGTTGACAAAAAGACTGATTATAGCTCCGGGAAAAATCAACAGATAGTCTCTCCTATATGTTCACTATGTTAACTAGTGCTGGAGGAAACACAATCCAGCTCTGCTACTGGTTGCTGCTAATTTGCATAAAGTTATAATGAAACTCTCCTATCCCCCCCCCACACACACACACACATACACGGCTCAACTGACTAAAGTATGAAAAAGAAAACAAACGAGTTTGGTGGAATGGTAACTTACTTACTTAGGCCTACACTGCAAACCTTTTAAAATATGAATATCATGCAGAGCAGCTATGGATGGTTAACTACGCCAAGTCAACGAGTAAACGCAGACGCCGAGACACTTTCCATATGTTCTGTAAGCCATTTCACCGCAAATTATATAAAGTATTATATAAATAATGTATAGGCCTAAATCCATTTAATCAAAGGTGAATACTATGAAATCCACCACATTAATTTTATTTCGGCATATCTGCACATTAAGTTTACATGTCTCCAATAGAAACGATGACATCTCAATAGGACTGCAGGCGCGTTCAGAATCAATTGGGTGGCGCGCCTACTCGTGTGTGCGCGCAGCAGGTGGAGACGGACGCAGCATTACGCACAAAGAATCGCGATCCAAGTTTATTCTGAAGTTGTAGGCGATACATCATATTTGGAAAACGTGTTGCGGACTCCAGGAAGACGCGCGTCCCGTCAATCAAACATGACGCCATAAGGCTGATTGTGTAACGTCCTACAAATTAATGATTAATTATTATTATTATTATTATTAAGCACAATTAATATTAAGCAGTTATTATTATTATGCACAGTTCAGACGTTACCTGCTCATGTTGACTGAATGGTTGCTGGTGGTTTAGTCTCAGTGAGTTGGTCTCTAATGATCCAATGGAGAACTCCTACCCAACTAGCGCGCAACTGGTGCGTAAAAGGTGACTGTCAAGCATCCTCGCCGTTTCTGTGGGCGTGTCTGTGGGCGTGTCTGAGAGGAGGCCGCGGGGGATGTTCCAAGGTTCTGACATTCCGGAATGGCAAGTTCACTAAAATGTTGTCACGTCACATTAAAGGCCCTGGACACCCAAATCCACAAAAACCTTCTAACTATGTAATTTAGCGTCTTATGTACATACTAGTAAGCATCTAAATAGTATGAGACATTAGTTTCAATCCATGTCTGTATTGTCATTTACATTTGTAAATGACAAATGTAAATGACATTTACATTCTCTTTCCTGATCGGGGTTTTAATTGGGCGGGATTATTTTCAAAATGTATTATGTAATAAGTTTCCGCAAACCAATCGGAGCCTGTTACCCTCTTCGCTCGCCACTACTAGGACAGGCCCCAGGTTGATGGTAAAACCGGTTTATTATTATAATGAATTGTTTGTAGAGCAGGTGGTAACAGCTGACAAGTCAGGGCTCTATGCTGAGTGTGTGTGGGAGTGGCTGGTTTAACCTGTGGGCTTGATTGCTAAATGCCCCACAGGTGTGCAGCCTCACCCAGCCCCATTTTCACCACACACCTGGAGGTACACATGAAGCAGGATCATCCTGTCGCCAACCTCCACCTTCCGCCCACTGTGAACACGTTGTACCCTTGATCAGTGTCCGTACTGACATGTGGACACCACAATCAGTCTGACTCAGGCCAGGTGAGGCTGCTTAAACCAGCCACACACACTCTACATACCCCCAACAGCAATTTTCAGCTGGGGAAACTCCTCAGCTGAAACCTACTGCCCCCCCCACCACATTTTAATCAAGGACATTTCTCTGGCATTTCTTCTTTTTCGATGTACTGTTTCAGTGCAGGTCCCCACCGCAAAGTCCTACTCCGACCTCCGGCCTTTTGTTTATTCATAAAAATAAACAAAAGTAATCGCGAGCGGAGGTACACGCGCTAGCACTCCCCCCCCCCGTCAACAATCGCAATCGCGAGTGGAGCCATGCGCGCTAGCACCTTGTACCCAGATATCTACTATGTTAATAATAATTGATTAACCTTAAAAATATGATATGTATGTTAAGTTACTAACTGGTAACTACTAACTACGGTACTCACTAAGCTGCCAGTCTGCAATGGTTATCATGCCAAAATGTGAACTAGAGATGTCCAGTAAGTCAAAAAACACAACTAGACTTTACCCACCCAAATGAGCCAATTTGGTGAATTTTGGGGTCTTGGCTCATGGACTAAAGGCTACTTATTGATTTTGGGAAGGCTTAGCCTTATCCCAAGCCTTATGCCTCATTTCATCTCGGCAAGTTTTCGACAAAAAACTGATTTTGAGGTGTGAAAGGTACTTTTTGGATGTACAGTATTTTTCTTCTGCTATCAAAAGTTTAGATGACTGCGAATTTACTTACGACTTGAGTACAATGCCTGACATCTAAAATAATTTCAACCATTTACAAAACAAATCTTAAGTAACATTATTAAATACTACAGCAGTAGTACAGCAGTAATGTGAGTTATTTTGAGGTGTGCTTTTATTTGAGATACGGTGGGTTAATATGACTTATTTTGTCAGTGTTATAATTGACCCCAACCAACATCATGCATTACATTTAATATTATAATCTTGTCTTAATTAGTGAAAATATATCAATTATATTATTAATTAGTGCACATATATACAGTATGTTTCTTATATCAAAAGATGTATTTCAAGTAGTCTGTGAGTTATGGGGGAAAATGTAAAAAATGTTACAATTCCCCCTACATGACATGAGCTGATCAGAACAACCTGGTAACCATTCATTTCATTATAGTTTTGGGGTTATAGGCTGGGCCCAAAACATTGGGCAGGCTTACTTCATGGATACAATGACAACAGGCAGGCATATAACACTATCATGACACCAGAGGCAATACAATGTTGCCCAGATCATAATTTATAATAATAATAAAAACTAATAATGAAATAAATACACCCACAAACGCAGCTTAATGATGCTCTTGAACAGTATTATATTGGAAGGGTTTTTATATTAAGTCTCTTAATATGGTAAATGGCATCTGTACGATCTTCATATTAGCTCACCTTTTGCCCATTGTTGATGCCTCAATCCTAATTTAAACATGACCTACTGATCAGCCGTATGTTAATGTTCCCGTCCTACCCTAAAAAATGTGTTGTTCTTTAAACGAGAACCCTTTTATGACCCGTCCCACATCCTCGCCCCTCTCCTAATGTTCCACGGTTCTTTGTTTCACGGCTCCTCCTATCAAAGTGTTGCGGTTTTCTTCCTCTGTAGGCTACTCTAAATGTTTGTGCTCAGAGGTTCTGCTGTATGGTCATGTAGGCTATTAATGCGTTGTGCCTGCCAGCCTGAGGTTTTCTTCATACAAAGCTTGAGTGTGCACGCTAAATGTGCACATCTTCATATATCAATATCATAGAATTGTGGGCAATAGACAAAAAAAGCTCTCATTTGGACCTCCTCAATGTCTATACCATGGTTACGCCCTTGACTCAACGCCTTGGCTCATTTACCGCTGTGTAGCAAAGTCCTACTACTACTAGCCACCACAGGGACTTCAACCCTGGAAAAGTGGTTCATTCAGGGCTTCTCCAAGGACAGGCCCCAGGTTGATGGTAAAACCGGTTTATTATTATAATGAATTGTTTGTAGAGCAGGTGGTAACAGCTGACAAGTCAGGGCTCTATGCTGAGTGTGTGTGGGAGTGGCTGGTTTAACCTGTGGGCTTGATTGCTAAATGCCCCACAGGTGTGCAGCCTCACCCAGCCCCATTTTCACCACACACCTGGAGGTACACATGAAGCAGGATCATCCTGTCGCCAACCTCCACCTTCCGCCCACTGTGAACACGTTGTACCCTTGAGTGTGTCAGACTGGTTTTCTTCATCAAGGGTACAACGTGTTCACAGTGGGCGGAAGGTGGAGGTTGGAGACAGGATGATCCTGCTTCATGTGTACCTCCAGGTGTGTGGTGAAAGAGATCTATTCATGAGATCATTGGGAAGTAGGCTATGCAAATCAACATCAAGTGCCGTATAGGAAAGTATGCTTAGGGAATACATGAAGCATGCAAACCACGAAGATCTATCTATCTCTATCTATCCATCTCTCACTCTTTATCTATGTATCTATCAGCAAGAACTATTATGTAATATTTCCATTTGAAAAAGAAAGTGGCGTATTTCCTGGGTCCAGACCTTTGAATCCACCACTCCACCGAGTTGACTGATGGTCTGGCATCGTGACATGAAACAGTGATTTCTCGGTTGAAAAAGTGATTATCCAATCGAAAATCGAATCCTCCTCCCCCACGGAAATCGGTTAGAGTGGAGGCAATATCAGACTGAAGATGGAAATGAGTTAACAATTGTATCTGATATCAGGTGATATATATGTAGCAATGTCCCAGCTACTAGCCAATCAAAAGGGCTTGATCAGGGCTTTCTCCAGAGGACAGGACACGGGAGGATGTTGAAGCCGGTTTATCGTAAAGATGCACAATTAATTGTTTGCAGAGCAGGTGGTGAAACGCTGACATGTCAGAGTGTGTGTGGTTGGTGGCTGGTTGAAGCAGCCTCACCTGGCCTGAGTCAGACTGATT
>OMKN01080514.1:0-10023 GCA_900302345.1 Melanonus zugmayeri
GCCTCACCACTGCCACTTCATTTGGGCCCCCCACTTATAGAGGGGCGCCCAAGGCTAAAGTCAGGCAACAATGGCAAAACTCACTGAAAAGAATAACACACACAGACAGGTCAGGGAAATAACAATAAACATTTATATTTTTTCTCAGACCCCCCGCCCCAAAAAATACACTGAAAAATTAAAATATGAAATTAAAACTGCCAAGCAGTCTCGAAAGGTATTCACAGCACTTACTGAAATTGACACCGTAATGTCATTGACATCAACATCAAACTTGGCACAAGGGGGGTGTCCTCTATGTGCCTACCTAGTTTCAAGGCCCTTCAATCTACATTTACATTTAGGGCATTTAGCAGACGCTTTTATCCAAAGCGACTTACAGTAAGTACATTTGTCAGAAGAAAGTGCAACGATAACATCCCTGTCGGTGCAGTAAGGACGTCCATAGAACAAGTTTTCAGAGATCTTAATAGCTAATTAGCTAATACTTTGCTAAGTGCTATTTAAGTGCCAAGATGTACAAACAGAGAAGAGAGTTGTGACTTAGCTGAGCGACCATTGCGTCCTCTTAGCGACGGCGGTACTGGCCGGCCGGCTGAGGTAGTTGAGCGGAGCGCTGGAGCTGGGGCTGGGGTTTGAGCATCACTTGGAGGTAGGTAGGGGCGTTTCCATTGACAGCCTTCTAGGCCAGCATCATTGTCTTGAATTTGATGCGAGCTGCTACAGGGAACCTGTTAACTCATAACATACTAAAATAACCTGTTAACTCATAACATACTAGCTACAGTAACCAGACGTCCTGGGGCCTCATGCATAAACGGTACTTACGCACAAAAGAATGCGTACGCCAACTTCTACGCACACTTTGCGATGTATAAAAAACTAACTTGACCGTAGAATGTGCGCAACCCTACGCAAACCCGGACCCACCCGTAAGTACATTTTCCCGGCAAATGAGAAACTGCGACTCCGATGGCAGAAGGATGAAATTCGAGAAACGTGTTGAAATTGATGTGTAAAATAAATCACACCTTAGCCTCTCACGTATTATATATGAAACTGCCCTTTGCGATGCCTCAGTCGGGCATATGAGTGCGCGTATGTGTCCTATCATTTCATCCCATTTTAATTTGGTTGTGAAGCGTATTGTGTTGCATTTATGTCTGAAATGTGCTATACAAATGAAGATTGGTTGGTTGATTGATTCATTGATTATCATCATCATCACATGTTGGTGGACTGGGTATAAAAATGCAATTGCAATGCGTAATAACGCACAATGGCTTATTTAGCAATGATAGAGGATTTGGCGAATGGCAGAATTCGTGCAGAGAGAGTATTTAGAAATCGACTAGATTTGCTGCCAATGATGATGAGTGGCTCATCGGCCGATTCAGATTTCCAAGAGCTGTCCTCTTGGATCTCTGTGCTGAACTTGGCCCAGCTTTACAGAGACGCACCCGCAGAAACCACGCCGTGCCTGAACCACTGCAAGTCCTGTCAACCCTGGGATTTCTGGCACCCGGCACGTTCCAAAGGGAACCGATCGGTCGGGGATCACCCAGTCTACCTGGGTGATCTTCTAAAATGTGCTTCCGCCTCTCTACCTCCCCTACAAGAACCTCCAATTCACATTCTGAATAGTTCCTCTTTCTTGCCGTCTTCTTCTCTCTCCCTGTCATTGTCTGTATGAATATTAATTTGGGGCCAATGCCCTTTTATAGGCAATTATGGGCGTTACGAGGGTGGGACAAAACGCGCGTTCACTTGCGCCAAGTTTACAAGTCAAGTGTGATTTATAATTGGAAACAGGCGTAGGACGTGCGTGCGCACTGTTTTATACATCGGAATATTTGTGTGCGTAAGCACAGTCCTGTTTCGTAAGTACTTTTCATATTTACGTGAATCCTGCGCAAAGTTTTATGCATGAGGCCCCTGGTTTGTCCAGGATTGTCCCAGTTACAAGCTGGGTGTCCCAAGTCCCGACAAATATCTGTAAAACACTCAAATGTCCCGGTTTTCAACACAATTAAAATAATAATAATAATAATAATAAAAATATACTTGTTTTCAGCCCTTACATAGATATTTATCATTTTCTGTCCCACTCATTATTACCTAACCCAATAAAATACATAAACAATGCACCACGTGTCTGAATTCAACACTGATTTGTCTGTATGTTTGTCAATCAATCAATGTGTCATTGTCAAGGCTGTTGCTAGTCTATGATGTTTATGGCTCTATCAGTACGCTAACTGTCATGCCGAAGAGAAAGTCGGTCTTTTCCAAAGACCTCCAGAAGGCTTACTCTTTTCTTCATGAAGTAGCCGGCAACAAAAATGCTGCGTTCTGCACACACTGCAAGGAGTACATTTTCGGTCGCACACGGTGGAAATGCAGGCATAAAAGATAATATTAAGACGGCCAAGCATAAGCGGTGGCTACAAGCAGGAAGTAGCACCGTTGCGATGTGCGCGTGCATGAACACGCGGTACAATTAAGGGTCCCGGTTTGGGGCTTTGAAAATGTGGTCACCCTAATACTAGCAGTTAACAAGATAGCAAAATAAAGAACTCCCCTTCAAAACACAAAACAATAAAAGTTGTCCTCAAAAGCTATGTTGTTACTCTGGCATTAGCCTCAATTTCCAGTCTCTCTTGTGAAACTTTTTGTCACAGTTCTACCCGTTTCCCTATGTTTTTCCCTACCCTGTCTGGTCTATGTCCCGTATTCTATGTTGTGTGTGTGTGGGCGTGGCCTTGGCTTCCGGGCCTGCCTCCGCTACTCACCTGATTCCCATCACTCATCAACGCCTTGCAGTATATCTACCCCGGTCTTCCAGCCATGCGTCGCCAGATTATTCTGCCATATTAGTGGTACTAAGTCTAAGCCTCCCTAAGAGTTCTATCTAATTGATCATTGCTTCTAGAATCATATGTGTTGTGTTTCTTGTCTCTCATGTTTTGTTTCTGTCCGTAGTGTTACCCCGTTCGTCTCTCTCCTCGTGTTGTCCCTCCCGACAACTACCCGTCCACCGGTCCTCCTTGCTTCCACTACCCTGCCTGCCCCTGCTCCCGCTGATCTCCGCTTCCTCCCCGGTTCCCCTCCGTTTCCATTGTACCATCACATTCCTGCCTGTAATCCAATAAACTGCCTTTTACCCTGCATCCCCTGTTCTGGTCTGCATATTGGGTCCAACCTGAAATACACCGTGACAGAGACAAGGTGTCCGGCTTAACGTTCTGGGAACCAGGGCGATAAGTCAGTGTGAAATTAAACTGTCCAAAGAACAGGGCCCACCTGGCCTGCCAGGAGTTGAGTCTTTTTGCTGATTGAATGTATGCAAGGTTTTTGTGATCGGTCCATACGATGAAGGGCAACTTGGTGCCCTCCAGCCAGTGACGCAACGCCTCCAACGCTTGTTTCACTGCTCAGAGCTCCTGGTTGCCCACATCATAGTTTCTCTCAGGGGGGGGGAAGTCTCTTGGAAAAGAACACGCATGGATGGAGTTTATGATCGGAGGTGGTCCGATGTGACAGCACCGCTCCAACACCGGTGTCTGAAGCATCCACCTCCATCACGAACTGAAGGGACGGGTCTGGCTGAGAGAGGACAGGTGCAGAAGTAAAATA
Organism: Melanonus zugmayeri; assembly: GCA_900302345.1. Lineage (NCBI taxonomy): Eukaryota > Metazoa > Chordata > Actinopteri > Gadiformes > Melanonidae > Melanonus > Melanonus zugmayeri. The sequence goes on from OMKN01080514.1 coordinate 3,637, forward strand.
GCCCTTGAGCTCCCGGAAGGGATGTCTGCTTCAGAACTTTACTTAAAAGGTGTAGCAGTAGAGGTAAGAGCTGTAGTTACAAATGAAACATCTATAAAGATTTGCGAAACCCAAGAACCGCTGCAGCTGTTAGGACGGGCCATTTTCATCTGTCCCTGACCACTCTGCTTTCACAAAGAATTTATTCTCGAGAAGGCGTAAGACCTGGCGAACATGTTTGTTGTGGTCAGCAAGGGATGTGGAAAAAATCGGAATGACAAATAGTTTAACATGTCATGGAGTACATCATTAACCAGCGCTTGAAAAACAGCAGGGGCATTGGTGAGACCAAAAGGCACCACCAAATATTCAAAGTGACCTAGGGGGGTGTTGAATGTGGTCTTCCATTAAGCTCCTCATGGATACGAACAAGATGGTAAGCATTGCATAGGTCTAGCTTGGAGAACACAGTTGCACCATGGAGAGGGACAAAAATGGAACTTATCAAAGGTAGCCCAGACTATTAAGACTTGTAGGCCTTAATACTCTATTACCATGTCTTACTAAAATACGTTGTTGTGAAACTCATGTTAGTGTCTTTTTAAGGTAATCTGTTTCTTAATAAGGTTTGATTTCAATGACAATAAAATGTATGACAAAATATTCATTAGGTGTACTAGAGTTATTAGGCTTGACATACAAGGGTGTAGAGTGTGTGTGTCTGGTTTAAGCAGCCTCACCTGAGGCCTGAGTCAGACTCATTAGACTCTGGGGCTGGGTGAGGCTGCACACCTGTGGGGCAACAGTAATCAAGGCCCACAGGTTAAACCAGCCACCTTCACACACTCAGGACTGAGCCCTGACGTCAGTTTCTACCATCTACTCAACAAACAATTCATTGTACATCTCAGCAATAATTCAACATGGCCCTGTGTCGTCTTGGAGAGGCCCTGCAGCAGCCGTTTTCAGCTTCGGTGGCAGTAGCTAGGACTACGCTACAAAGGGTTATTAAACTTAAGCACATTCTTAAAACATGTTCCTTGTTTTCCTGAGAGAAATGTTTATTGTACATTGACATTTACAACTCAAAAAAATGAATTGGCAGAAAATGTGTCATTTTTATTACATTTAGCTTACTCAATCACAAGGAAACAATTGCATTGTGAAAACCTCATTCAAAACCATTGATGAACAATTAAAAACAATCATCACCATTAACTATCTATCTGATACACAACCAACTTAAGTCACATAACCACAACCAGAAAAACTAGTGGAAAAGAACCCCTTCATACAAAGGAACAAGGTCACCAATACACATACAGCCCACTGCAAACACTGACACAACTCCACATGCACAGCATAGCACACCGCGGCCCTGTTTACATGAGAGAAATATTTACAACCGTTATTTAATCTAGATTTAGAAAGGGCACAACACACTCACAATCTTCTCAGCCTGTATAGACGAAGGGGTAGTTTGCGAGAGAACCCCACTTGATAGGAAAGATTTCGGGTTTCCACAATAATCTCAGAGAATGCGTACAAGTGTGCTAGTTTACATTACTTTGGATAATGTTGAGTCATGTTTAATTACAAGGGCTATGAATTGTAAAAAAAGTAGGCACCGCATGGTTTAATGTTTAAGTTTTGGATGTTTTAGAGAAATTTGCATATGATACCCCCCCTTCTAGTGGTTTTGAAAACGGTTGTCTACATCTAGTGTACAACCGTTCCCATCTGTTTAGACAGAAAACATGTCTTTGCATTGCGATCTCACAACCGTTTTGAAATCGGGTTTTGAAGAGAGATTCACAAGGCTCGTGTAAACAGGGCCTGTGACGACAGGCATTATGAATCTTAACTGAAAATGGTTGTGAACTGAAATGGTCTGTGAAACGTCTTCATCATTTCACCGGACCTCCAAGAGAGCCCGCTGAGGGGTGAGGCGGCCGGGGGCTGCTCGTAGCCCAGGAGCTGACGAGTGGACGACTCCCAGCTCCACCCGAACTCCAGTCGGCTGTAGATGCAGGGGTACTGGTGGTCGGCCCAGCGCACCCAGTCCACTGCACGCTTCACCGCATGCCAGCGCTCGGCAAATCTGCAACAAGATTCTTATTTAGGCTTAGGCCACATATGTGTGTGTAGCGCTCAAATAAGGTTTCCCCTGCCATCCGTTTCCCCCGCAGACCTGAGCCCCATCGCTAGGCTGGTAGTCGATGAACTAAGACGATGTAATGTATTCTGTTTTCATTTAATGTGTTAAGATTATAATTATTAATATCCAGTTTTTGTATTTAGTTCTGTTGCTATTTGTATTTCCTTACCTCTATTTATATGGGTGAGGTACCTAGATACTTGATACCTGCATAAGCCCCTTGTCTGTTTTTATAATGCCTGTCTACTTAGGGTTTGGGTGACAGGATGTGAGTGGACGGCATGAGCGGCAGATGTAGCGTCGAGGGTGCTTAGTGGGGGGGTGAGCGGAGACCTGGTGTCAGGGGGCGTGTCCAGGCTGAACAGCCTCCTTAGCAGCTTCCCCTCCGCCACGCCCTCCAGCCGCATCAGCTGCAGCACCAGCAGAGATGCCAGCAGCCTCAGGATGTCCGCACGCGCCCGCTTACCTACACGCGCGCACGCACGCACACACACGCACACACACAGCAAGACAGTGAGATAGAGGAAGCAGACAAACACATTAAAATGTACACAGTTACAAGTAAGTTCTGCATACATACCCGTTTACCCTCAGGCAACACACACACACACACACACACACACACACACAGCCCCCCTCATACCCAGGGAGCAGATGCCCTTGCTTTGCAGGAATACATTGGCAAAGGAGGGGATGTCCATCTTCAAGAGCTCTCCTAGTTCAGCAGAACATTCCCAGTAGCCCTCCTGGAACACAGAGCAATTCAACCCATAATGGTCAATGGCCAGAACAATCTCACACAGACCAGTAGTACACTCATACAAATAGACCAGTACAAGCACACACAGTATTGCATTTCACCCAGTATGTCAGACGCTCTCATCCAAAGCGACGTACAGTGATTTATTTTACATACATGTCCTTAAGGAGCAGGTAGGGGGTTAGGCGTCTTGCTCAAGGATACCTACAGGTAGACTGTGGACAAAATTTGGTTTCGAACCCAGAACCTTTCGGCTGGGACTCAAACACCCTAATCACTAGACTATCCTTCCCCCCTTTAGCTGTGAGATGAATCATGGCTACACTAAAACGGTGTGGACTCCCTACAACTTCAATGGAAATGTGTCTCAAGGATAAAGCAATGTGAAGCACAGTTTAATTGACGGTATGTTTAAAGGTGCTATATTTTGTAACAATTGGCGCTTTTCCACTACCATGCCGTGCCGTACCGGCATCCATGCTCCTGCATTTTTTTTCTTTCTCCACTGCCAACCGACCCGTGCGGGCCGCAGTACCCGTGCCGATTTTAGCTCCCCCTGGGGTCAGTACCAAGGGTACTATCTGTGATGTTATGCAAATGAGCAGACCGTTGATTGGTCAATGGAAATACACAAATACGTCATCCTATGAGAGAGAGTTTGGCTGTTTTCCAAACCGCAGGCTGCAAACTGTTGTAATGTCCGCTCTAGGGGCTGTTAATATGTCACTTTATTAACTTTTAATATTTTTTCAGGCGAGAAAGTATCCATGTAGATTCAGAATATGTGTCAGTTTATCCAAATAACGCCTGTTTGGAAATTTGCTCCGATGTTTTCAGACATGAGGAGCCGCTGGCCGGGTGAGAGCAGCGGTCATCTCAGCTGCTAGCGAGATGACCGAGTGCACGATTAAGACTCCGAGATTTACCCGTGTTTTAGCACGGCTGTGGTCATGGAGCTTTTTCGAAAGAGGACGAGGCTTTTTAGGTCGGGTAGAATCTATTACAATCTCAGTTGATCCAGTTTGTTTGCTTGCTCCCATGGCTGCAGCATGCTGTGTTTGTGTTTTGTGTTTTGTGGAGCAGCAGGGTCCAAAATTAACTTTTAGAATTTCGTCTTTTTATCTGAGTGGAACAATCTGGCCAAGCAATTTTTGTAATACATGTATGTATGTAACCCTGCTTTATTTTTACCTCCCAAATGGTCAAATTGATCCACCATTGGCTGGTGGTAGGTGTTAATTTGGACCCTGAAGACGGCCCTCCAATGGTATCAGTATTATTTGTGGTTTAACAGGTAATTACACTCACCCACACCGAAAATGGTGTCACAAACCAATCAGGTTTAGAGCCGTTGAGTTAAAAAGCTGATTTATGGTTCATGCTGATTTTAACCTTAAAGCTATAGTCAGCATTGAATCAGTCATTAATCAGTAGTCTGTCAATAATTAAGGCAGTTAATAGCTAAACAATCATTAAACCAGTGTTGTTTTTCTGGTTTTGGTCATGTGGCTAATTGAAGCCAATAGGCGACTCAACCGGAAATTAGGTTTTCTTATCACTGCTGTTACTATGACCAATGAGGCCAAACAGCGCAAAGAGAAAGTGGTGAAACATTACAAACTAACATCCAATGACAGCCACTTCACTTTTTAGTGCCACAAAGTATGTCCAATAACCAGGGTTCCTATATATTTTTAGACTTATGCACACCACATAGAACAATATAAATAAGAAATGCTTGACGTTTATGGTAAATGTATTGCAAAGGTTTTTATATTTTTGCTAAGACGTGAAGGCCAAGCCTAAATACCTTATACCGCCAACTGTCTATAACAGTTTGTTCATAGCCTAATCATAACACGTCTGTTTTTGGCTAATGAAAGCACAGACCTTTCATAAATAAAATTGATTGGTAATGCCAAAAAATACACACATTATTTTATTATCATTACACAATAGGAGTAACCAAAAATATGTAACCCCTCCTCTCCCAACCAAACCATTGTGCTTGCCTTAAGATAAAGGGGGATCCTCCCCCGGGAGATTTTTGGGGGAATTGTTCCATAAATGCACCATTATTACATATGTTGACAGAGATTTGTAGTATGATGATTAGACCATTTAAGTCTTAGACAGGGGTGTTCCTTTTCTAATTATAATTATATATGCTATATAGAATGTATTTATTCTATATTACATTTTAACTTAATGTAAGAGTAGCGAATTGCATTCAAATAAAGAGAATACTGAATACAAAGAGAGAGTTAAAATAAAGGTTTGGAATTGCAAATATTTTTCCAGATTTGTTAAGTTAGATTGAATGTTAAATATTCTGGTATAAACTAACTCATATATGTATTTAAGAAATGAAGTCATGAAGAGTTAAGTTTCCCATAAGCAAAAGAGAAGCAAAAGAATTCTAACTCCTGGTGATACTGAGGTGGCCGGTCATGAAATAAGAATTACTTACTGAACATTGCATTTGAAAGATTTTCGTCCACTTGGCGCTAGATTTTTCAGGATCCAATCTGTATATCTGAATATCCGCATCCTCCATCGCTCCATCTTTACATATCGCATCTCTTTAGACAAACAACATAAAACATGAATCAACAAAACATTCCGACCACTAGGTCAGCTAACAAGACATTAGCTAATGAGAGTAGTAGAAAGGACAACACTGTGTTGAATATGATGGGTGGTAATGGATAAAGGTTTTGAGCAGTGCTGGAAGTTATAGCGCGGCTGTATGAGCGCTCTCATTGGAAACACGACCCACTTAAGTTCCAATTAAGACACACGGCTTTGAACGTATGGGGGGGCTTCAAATGATCATTGTGCAAGGTTTCAATTAAATTGCACCGCAGCACTAGCGCTATGCAACGCCAGAACAGGAAAAACAAACAAACATTGTAACTGGAGTCTATTATCTAATTACAGAGATCAGCTAACGATACATCAACTATCAAGATATTAGCTAACGAGACATCAGCTGACTGACGGGTGAAATGAAAACAAAGATGGACTAGGTTCACCATTACTTGTTGAACATGGAATGTTCTACTACTCTCAAAACGGCAGAAATGTTCAAAATGGTTGGTGACTCACGCAGCAATTTGATGAGAACCGATGAATGGAAGTCCTACTTCAACAGCAGACTTCTCTTGCTTCCTCATGAAGAGAGAGGAGGATATGGTGGCCTGGTGGAACTCAGACTCCTGCACTTTGGGCACCGCCGCTGCTCTGACTGCTAACCTACTGTTGGCGTGATGACGACGCGAGCGAAGGGGAAATTTTCTGTGACACTGCATGCCCCAGGGGGCGCTAGAGAATGATGGGGGAGCAGCACACACCTCGCTAAATGGTGATATGAGCACGGACTCAGCCAGAGGAGCCGTGGTAGGGATGAGGCCAAAGGATGGAGAAGGATAATGTGCACCACTTGAGTTAGTTGCTGGTGGTGGGGAGGGTGGAGCTGCAGAACGAAATA
>OMKN01080545.1:0-10168 GCA_900302345.1 Melanonus zugmayeri
CAACAAAAGAGCCGGCCCTGCTTGCACTCCTGCTGAAGGATTGAATTCTGAAGCTGTGCACAAACTTGGCTTTGCAGTGCTCAACTCGCCCTGTTCTAGTCCCTCCAGAGGCGCATTGTTGAAATGTCAATCATTTAATTCTGTCACAGTAAAGAAACCATGATCCGCTTGATTATATTTACTTAGCCAATGTTTTCACTTAATTTACTCAGTTTGAGCAAAGGGCGGCTCACTTGCCCACAGTAATCAGTCAGCGGATCGATAGAATAAAGAACCACATTCATTGTTATCACATCTTGACAGATTAATATTTATTTTGGATGATTATTTTTTATTATTTCGATTTTAAACGTCCAAAGCCTGACCACTCCTAACTGTTTTGCCCCCCCACCAAACAACAGTTCAACTGGTGCGGTGCAGAACACATTCACTACACGAGAGCCGACTGCAGTGATGCACGTCGCTAAATGTCACACTTTTCAGCCTCATTTAAAATAGGATATAAAAACATTACATTAAGCATTTCAAATGGCTCTTATAATACACACAATATATTTGTCCGACAATCTTTGGCCTCTTAGATTGTAATGTGCTAAATTTTGACAGATTTCTAGGCATTTTCTTTTTTCACTCGTCGACTAGTCGTTCATAAAACATCCCATTAACCGTCAGGGAATTAGTTGTAAGGAACATCTCTACTTAAAATATACCCGCAAGGATGCTAGGGACAACACTTCATTAGGAATTGAGACAGCGCTGAGACAAGACAAAGGGTGACATCGATTCATGATGTGCTTATATATCACGCCGACAATGGCCGGCTGATTTGTGCACAGTGAAACGCCGGAGAAGAGGCAAATGTGCCGGTGCGCTTGTGTGCCTCCTCCGATCAGACTTTGCACACCATTACTGGGAATATTTCTCTCTAACATGCGTTCACTGGGAAACAAACTGGATGAACTTCAGCTACTTTTGGGGAAAGACAGACTTTTCTTTTGTGCTTCACGGAGATGTGGTTTTGTGGAACGATACTGGACTCTGCACTGCAGCTGGCAGGCTTCCAACTCTTCAGAGCGGATCACGACACAGAATTTTTCAGCAAGACAAAAGGTAGAGGTATTTGTTCTTACACTAACAGTGGCCTTCTCCTGATCTGGAATCTCTTTTAATTAACTGTAAACCCTTTTATTCTCCCTGTGAGTTTGTTTCTTTCATATTGGCCGCTGTTTACATTCCACTGCAGGCCAACGTGCAGGAGGCACAGAACTTTAACAAATGAAATCTCACCCATTATCTCCCCAAATACAGACAGTTTTTAAATGCCCCACCAGAGAGGATAATATTTTGGATCACACCACAGTCACCACAGTTGGGGTAAGATTTGCGTCATCCGGTGGACAAAATTAGCGGGAAGATCTGGGTGCAGGCAACATGGAGGTAAGGTAAACATTGTTCGTTTATTTCATTTATATTACCCACATTGAAATGATATAAAGCCAGTTGAAAATCAGCGAAGTTCCCCTTTAACAGATTCTTCAAGAGACAAAACCCTGCAAAGCAGCTGGGCCAGACTCTGTCTTTCCATCCACCCTGAAGCACTGTGCTGATCAGCTGTCTCTGGTGTTCACAGACATCTTTAACACCTCAATGGAGACATGCCAAGTACCAGCCTGCTTCAAAACCTACACCATCATCCCCATCCCCAAAAAGCCAAGGACCACAGGACTTAATGACTACAGACCCGTCACCCTGACCTCTGTAGTAATGATGATCATCACAGACCCTCTCCTGGGCCCCCTGCAGTTCACCTACAGAGCCAACAGGTCTGTAGATGATGCAGTAAACTTGGCCCTTCACTACATCCTCCAGCACCTGGACTCCGCAGGAACCTACGCCAGGATCCTGTTTGTGGATTTTATCTCTGCCTTCAACACCATCATTCCAGCTCTGCTACAAGACAAACTCTCCCAGTTGAGCGTGCCTGACTCCACCTGCAGGTGGACCACAGACTTCCTATCTGACAGGAGGCAGTACGTGAAGCTGCAGAAATAAGTCTCTGACTGCAGGACCATCAGCACCGGTTCTCCTCAAGGCTGCGTTCTTTCCAGTCTGATATTCTCCCTGTATAACAACAGCTGCACCTCCAGTCACCAGTCTGTCAAGCTCCTGAAGTTCGCGGACAACACCACCCTCATTGAGCTCATTTCTGGTGGAGATGAGTCCACAACCCCACTCACCCCCATCACCCAGGGTGATTTCCCAGTCGACATTGTGGAGTCCCTCCGCTTCCTGGGCAGCATCATCTCCCAGGACCTCAAGTGGGAGCTGAACATCAGCTCTCTCACCCAAAAAGCTGAGAGGATGTACTTCCTGCGGCAGCTGAAGAAGTTCAACCCACCAAAGACAATGATGGTGCACTTCTACACCGCCATCATTGAGGCCATCCTCACCTCCTCCATCACTATCTGGTATGCTGCGGTGTGTCATTCACTCTGCAGAGAAGGTGATTGGCTGCAATCTGCCATCTCTCCAGGACCTGTACACCTCCAGGACCCTTGTGGCTGACCCCTCCCATCATGGACACAAACTGTTTGAAACACTTCCTTCTGGCAGGAGGCTGCAGTCCATCAGGACCAAAACCTCACAACGCCACAAGAACAGTTTCTTCCCATCTATTGCTGGCCTCATGAACAAGGCCTGGGCCCCCCACTGACACAGACTCTTACCCCCTGCCCTCATATACACTAGGGGTGACTGCGAATATTTGACAATTCGAATCTTCGATAGAAAGACGTTAAATTCGATGTCGTCTTTAATAGTCGAATCATCATGTCCGGAAAATTGTGGGACAGTCCATTGGGAGGATGGGGGTGCTAAATTATCCAAAAGTCAAATGCAAACTGTGTCAAGCAGCTATCATATACCATTCATGCTGGTGAAAATTATTCTCACGTTATTCTCTAACGTGCGTTTTTGCTGGTGCCGCATTTGTTCTATACGTTGAAACGCATCATTCACATTTTATCAGTCAAACGCTATTACATTCTCTTCATCGATGGGGGTTTTGTCATGATCGGATGTGAATACCATGCGTAATCAGACAGAACAGAGCTCTCCGTCTCCACAGAGACCGGCCACTGTTTGATTTCATAGATGAATGCAGATGCTGACATCAACGGACGTGCACATTGTCGTCATATTGTGAAAAGTTCATTTGTTTGTAGAAGGGTCAGTCATTTAGGAGAGGCGCTGCACCTCACCTACAGACAGCTGTGGGAAACCCTGATAAGCCAATTGATTGTTTTCAAGCATTTAAACCATGCACAAGTCACAAAAAAATAGGCATCACAGCATATATTAAAAATATATGATATATGATTTGACAATTAGTCGACGATGGGTTTGGCCTGACGAATCAGATTCAACCATGCAAAATGTTTGTCGAGGACACCCCTAATAGACACTACATGTTACATTAACGTAAAGTCTCCACACCTGTCTCAATGTGTCACATTAACGCATATTTCTCTGGGCTATATTCCTTGCACATTGCATATATTGTTATACTTCATACTGTGAACATCTGCACATTCCATTGTCCATATTTTGCACATTCTCTATATATTTTACAGATTGTGTTCTTATGGTAAATGTTTCTATTTTAAATGTATGTTTCTTGACTTACAGTACTTGCGGTTTACTTTCTTTCTTTCTTTCTTTCTATTTTATATTTATGCCTCTTTACTATGTTTATTATTATTGTTATGCACCAAACACCAAGACACATCCCTTGTATGTGTTAAACTTACTTGGCAATAAAGTACATTCTGATTCTGATTGTTGTATTAAGTCTACAAAATGGCACTATTTAATATTTGAATTTGGCTTTCAAACAAAAGCGAAAAGCAAACAAAAGCAATTCCTGCTGCAATGTATTGCAATGACAATTTTTGATAAAAGTAACTTTGATTTTGAAATGTCAAAATAGCTCACACCAGAAGGCTTTGATTTGTTTGAGTGATATTCTTGAGAAAATAATAGGATTTGGTAGAGGAACGCATACAACCTTTGTTATAGACTTTTTCCCTCATAATCCAAAGTGAATTCATGCTCAGTGGTTGTTATGAAGAAAGCAGAAATATTATTGAGAACAATGGTCCTGAACCTACACAGGGTGTTACCTCATAGCTTGACACCCCCCATGAAAATGCCTTTATAAGAGCATGAAAGAAAGCCTCTTCAGCATTTTCCTTTCTCTAACACAATCCCGATCATTTTGCTGAACACATTATTTCAACAAAGGCTCACTTCATGTCAGCTACCATACCAGTAAATCACTTCCCAAGGTCATTACTCTGGTTTGTGGAATATTCAAATATTTAACAACTAGCGTATAACTGGGGAAAGAAGCAATAATGAACTTATAAAAGATGGATAAGTGGTAACAAAAAAATAAAGAATAAATGGCTAATTGCCTGACTTACTGTGTTGGCAGTGAATTCCACTAAATCCCGGTGGACACTTGCAGACATAACCGATAAAGGTATCACCCCTGAAGCTCTCACTGATCTCACATATTCCTCTGTTGTGGCAAGGGTTTGGATGGCATGGACCTGAACAAGAACACAATTATGTTAGATTGATTATGTAGTAATGAACAGAGCTATGTAGAATGTTCAAATGGGATATAACCAATAACCACAATATTTCAATGATTATTACCAATAATGATGATGATGATGATGATTATTATTATTATTATTATTATTATTATTATTATTATTATTATTATTATTATTATTATTATTATCATATACAATATAAAAGTGTGTATCACTACAAAACCAAAGGCAGACCTATATATGTTCTGGTTATTCATACAAAGCAACAACATTTTTACCAGATTTTAGCTAAATAGATTAGCAAGGCACACACACACACACACATACACTATAGGAGTGAAACAGTTTGATATTAACAAGAAAGACATGACATGGCTGACATGACTTGAGATGACAAAGAAGTAGCTGGCTGTCAGTGATGACTGCAGGTCTCTCTGCCGTCCAGAGGCCAGCCCAGGGCAGTCAAAATAATTATTACATATATTCCCTCTAGGAACACAACACTTCATCACAATTGTCGTGATGCTATGAGGAGTGCAAGGAATGGCTGTAGGGAACACCGTAAAAAGAAAAAACCTACAGTTAATCAAATATACTATATGTTATTGTAGCACAATAACATGTTTCATTCATGGAGATATAGTATGTAAGAATGGTGGTATTTATTTATTTTTACAAATAAGATAACAAAATATACTAACTATAAAACCACACCACTAAACAGGCTGTGGTTGATTATGCCCTGAGGTTATTGAATAACCTGAATGTGACCATTTACATTTTGTTATAAATACTCAGGCTGTTAAGGGCTGATGCCTTTTCAGTGAGGTTTACTGAACACACCTTTCATAAGAGGTTCAAGGGTTCATAAGAGACTTAATTATACAAATTATATATTTTCATAACAAATTAATTAAAATCATAAAAACAACGAGACGTTGCAGAATTACTTGAAAATAATGTTTGTGGGTGTTTGTTCTGGTGTGCGAATACATGATTTATGTAATGGTATCATGGTTTATACCAGTGTTTGAAGACGAAAGGAGAATGTGATTTGAGTCCAAATCAAAGGAAAAACTAAAAAAATCACTCTATAATGGACATACAATTCTCACAAGAAAGGAATAAATAAAAAGGTGGCGCTGTCAAGGCTGTTGATTATTCAGCAATATATTACTTTAGCAGCTGTGTCCGCGTCTGACTACCATAACACTGGCATCTAAAAACCTCTCCCTGGCTAACCTGCAGTGTGGTGCCAAATGTAAATGACAAGGCCTTGATACATGATTATTGGATTCATAACTTAAGGCCTGCCGGTAGCTGCCTCATCTTTTATACATTGGAGCAACATTAACTGCACAGAGGCAGTCAAACTTTGAGGAGGTGGAGACTGGGGCAAACTTCTGATATCTCACAGGAGATGTATTAATGCAAACATGGATGAGGACTACTATGAAGTAGTATTGTCTTCAAGTTGTACCCTTGCAAGTTGATTTCGTAAAACGGATGCTGTAACAGCATCCAGTGAGAAATAGCAATTTAAATTATCTGGAAAACTTTTGCGATACAAATGTAATCACAATAATGAATGCACTGAATTTGATCAGAAATGTTGTATTGACATCTGCCAGTTTGAAAGTGATTTGAAAAGTACAGTCTGAGCTTTTCTTTATATTTGCCTGTAATTTATTTCTCCACTATCTCCTTTTAGAGAAAGAATAACATTTTATTTGGGTTGATCCACAACAACAAAAAAACTTTCAAGTGGAAGACAATCATGCAAGTCATTTTGACAAATGAACAGCCAATAGCAACGGACACATTGATGGTTTCCAGTGAAATAGTGCAGCCTCCAGCCATACACAATTAGTGTCAAGAAATGTCTCATTCTAAGATGACATAATAATAAAATAATAATAATGATAATAAAACACTACAGGAAAGCTTGCATTGTTCATTGCAGTGTAGAATTCAGAAAGTGGAACATTTCAGTTTCAGTAATCTTCCATCCAATTCACTCAGGGGCTAATCTTGATTCAGTAATAATAAGATGAGGGCTAATGAATTGTACTGAGGAAAGTCTGTTTTCCCTCTCTCAAAGGCCTGGCTCTGCAAGAGAGAGGGTGACAGTTTTCACAGTCATTTTGACTAGGCAATCTATGGTCCTGCCAATGCATCCCAACAGCCTCCTTAATAGAGAATGCATTAATCAGAAGAAGGTACAGAGGGAAAATGCCGGAAGGTTCGTGAGCAAGGAAGGGCGGTGGGGAGGTAGTGAGATATAGTGAGAATGTGTGTTCTGTGCCCTTAAAAAAATCTAAATAATCATTTGAGTGATTTGTATCATGTATTTGGATAAAACATCTTCTCCTCAAATGATCATTTTGATTAGGCCTATTTGAGGAGCAGAATAGTGGAACTGTGTGTACACATACATACTGTATACACATGCACGTATAAACACATATACACATGCACTAGAATAATACAATTTGTGAGCAGCATGGCGAGCCCAAGCATGCGCACATACACATTTCCATGGATCTTGATAGATCTTGATGCTTTTCCTTTGTGTGTATGTGTGTGTATGTTATGCTTGTGTGCATGTGTGTGTGTGTGTGTGTGTGCATGTGTGTGTGTTCATTTGTGTGTTCGTGTGTAGATGATGCATGTCTAAAGGAGAAGGTGAGGAGGGGCATTTCTATGTGCATGTCAGCCCCTGTTTTGTTGTACAAGCTAGCCTTCGGGCTGTGATTGATGGAAGCCTATGTTATGTCCGGCAGGAGCTGGGTGATTTCTTTACAAGGCTGCAAAGAGACCAATCAATCAGTGGTGAAAACCAGAGCAATGCTTAACACAGAAAAGCAGCCTCTGTTTACTTGCAGATCATTCACAATGCTGGCAGCTTGGCGGGTTACAGGTACGTCTGACTGTGATGCTTCGTTGTTTTGGGATGGGAACTATCACGCACATGTCCCAAGAATATAATGGGGCAACAATCGTATTCACAGTTGTCAATTGGCAAAACAGGACGTATACCAAACATGATAAGCCCAAAAGAGATCCCATATTTTTGGGGAATTTTAAATTGAGATATGCAGTGATGTCTGTTCTACGCAAACTAGAAGATTGCATATTGTTCATGGTAAAGAAGCAGAACAATTAAATGATGATCTTTGAACTGACCCTGCAATCAGTTAAGCTCTGTGTGTTGAACGGGGTCACAGCAAGGTCAGTGCCTTTGCATTTCATCTCCTTTTGAATCCCTGGCTGGCTGGCTGGCTGTGCATTGATTAAGATCTTAACTCATCCCAGTCAAGTAGGTCAAGATGAGGGGGTGAAGTGACCATTTACTGTAGTGGCTGAGACAGTGCTCTCTTGCATATCTGGCAAGAAAGCATCAGCAATCCCTTTATCTTTTCCTGGGTTGAATCCAGAAACCATCTCCTGTGAATCATCTCCCTGTACAATTCATCCACTTGAGCATGCATTTTGAAGCTACAGCTCAGCCTCGTCCACTCATTTTCACTACGTCACCATGGGACTCGTCCTGAACGTCTAGAAATCTGTTCTTTCAAAAACAATTACGATTTATATATTTGATGGTTGATTGCACTTTGAATGTTCTTGGCCTCTGCACACTTCCTACTGCACTCTTTTTAAAAGAGGTTGAATCACTTAATGGCATTTGATGCCCACAGCACGGTTCAAATGCAAATTGATGCCGAGTGATCCCATGCCTGCTTTATTTGATGTCCCTCCCCTAACCTTTGCCACTGTGTCACTGATAAAAAGGGGCCTCATCTTAATTCTTTTAGATGACTCCACTCAAAAGTCATTTGTGTCATGGTCACGCTCTGCGTGTTTGTTTTGTATTTTGTTGTAGTTTCCTCACCTGTCCACTAGATGTCCTCGTTGTGTCTTTCTCACCTGTGTTTCCTGGTTCGTGTCCCCACCTGCACCTCGTTCCCCATTAGTCCTGGCTTTATATGTTGGTTTGTTTCCCTTGTCTTTTGTCGGTTCATTGTTGATTGTCAGGGTTTGTCTTGTGTAGATGTCGTGTGATTTTTAGGTTCCTTGTGGTCTTTTGGATTAAATTAGTTTGAACATTACCTGCCTGCCTCATTTGGGTCCAACCCCGTCTCAAGTGTTCCTTCGCCCTACGACCTTCTACACAACCGCGACACCGGGGGCGAGATGACAAACCATTTCTCCCCAAAGGGTCTCACTCCCCCCCACTGCCGTCGTGTCTCCCACTCTCTCCCCTCTCCTTGTCCTATCGGACCACCACTGTTGGGAAAATGTGTATATATATTAATATTTTAATACTTATTTTGTTGTTCATTACCTTAGCTACGAACAAAGCTTTGAAGCTACAAAGCATACAGCCCTGGTGTTTTCTTTGCCAGTCATTCTTTGTAAGACAATACACACTGGCCCCAAACCCCAGCTGTGTTTTTACCTTTTGTAAAGGTAATTTATTTGCAAGTCATACTTTGTAAGACAAAAAACAGAATCTGTTGACAATCAACCTGCTCTCAGTGGGTGAAAACAGTTTAGTATCAGTCTAGAATCTAGTGAAAACAGACCCAATTTGCAGTAAGTTGCAAAAGATTCAGATTCAGACAACTTTATTTATCCCAGAAGGGCAATTCAGTTCAGTCCAAATATTTTTATTACATGTATATGTATTATAACATGTATAATAACATAATAATTTAAATTAACTGTACAAAGAATGTGGATTCAGACATGTAAATAAGAGTATTTGAATGTTATATTATGCAGTTTATGTGGATGACCTGATGAGGCTGGTGTTTGAGAAGGTGTTTGATGACCCAGAGCCATTTTTGGAGGAGATGACAGAAATCCACATCCCAGCGTCACTGAGGGACCATCCAAGGAGGAAGTGGTGGCCGGCCATGTCTCCCGCTTTAGTCTAGGGGTGGGTGGAAGCCCACATACTGACCAGCCTGATCTGGAAACTCCTGGCGTATCCGGAGCAAAACACAGCTCGGAATGACAACACGGACGCTCCTTCCCAGAAACCCCCAACACCAGCTGACCAAGCTGCGATAGGCGGGATGCTGGCAACGACTGCAAGGACAGGATCAGACACCTTATTTTGTCTATACTGTATTTGTGTATATGTACTGTACATGTACGGAATCATTTTATTTTCTTTATAAATAAATCTTTTTTGGATGAAAAAAAAAATCGAATTTCTTCATAACTTCTGTCAATTTGGGGTTTATACTGCATTTTACACAGTTCATTACTCAGTATCATTATATGTGGTAAAAACGTACTCTTCAAAAGTTCTACCCCTCAATTAGGGTGCATCAAAATACACATTTCAAGCATATTGATCTGTCTGGGTGCTAAAAGTGTTCCATAGCATGTTGTTACAACACATGCAAAATATTTTTGCAATACGTGGTGATCTAGAGGTGCAACGGCACATCAGCTTTTGCGGCTAAAGGGGGTAACCAGCACCCATTGAAGGGAGACATGAAAAATCGGTTTATTTTGTGATGTTCTCTGGT
>OMKN01080547.1:22253-32904 GCA_900302345.1 Melanonus zugmayeri
AGCGCTAAGTAGGCTCTATCTTGATAAATCGACCACAGATTTTAACTTTAAAAGTTCTCGCCTAAAAAAATCTTCAAACTACATTCCGTGACACAACAGTAGACGAGCCTCTGTTCCTGGGGAGCAAACAATGGCAACCATCGAAGTACACGCGTCTTCTCTCTGTCTGTCGCTGTGTGTGTGTGTGTGTGTCTCTCTCTCTCTCTCACATAATACATGATTGGTGTAGGTGTAGGTGTGAGTGAATTAGTTGTTAATATGATGAATACTTTGATTGGGCCTCACTTTCAACAGCACATTAACAGTTACATGAACATAATTGTAATAGGTAAACAAAACAATGCATTAAATAGTTTTTAAAATAAAAGTAGCCTCGACATGTCGTCGTAATCAGCATTAGGCTGCTTTCAACAAATCCCTGTATATGTTTATCACGTGTTCCTTGAGTCTCAACATGTCATAATGAATAATTCCAATCAGAATCGCCTATAAACTATTAAGATAAGATATAGACTTTATTGTCCCCAAGGAAATGGGTCTTGGACACATACAGTATCTGCTGTTAAAATACAAATAACATATTCCTAGAGTGTTATTTGTATTATAAGTGTTCCTAGAGTTTGTCATCATTCTGGTACCAAGTGTCATAGGAACAGGAACAGGAACAGCCATCGGCTGAACACGAGAACATTCAGTTGGATCCACTGAGTTGTTTCTTATCATTAAGCTTTAGTAACAAAGCCAACAGAATACATTGTCCCTTACATGAACACAAGAAACACAAGGACTAAAATAAAGAAGTAGCAGACATTACAAATCATAAACAGGCCTCACATATCTTTAATAACTGAACTGTTCTGCTACCGTGTTGTTCCCAACAAAAAACAAGAATCAATATTCAGCTTAAAGTCATTCACATGAACATCATTAGCTTTTCCCATAGACCTCTTGCATTATGAATATAATATGAAATCTGCTTTAAATCAGGTTCCATGTTAGGATTATCAAAATAAAAACTGATATCAGAGCCCTTTCGTATTAAGATGTTAGCCAAGGTTTCCAAAATATGAAACGTCATTGAATAACCATGACTTGGTGTTGAGTATTGATCGATTAGTTTAGATTGGTTCAAACAAAATAAATGAAAATTAAATATGCAAACAAAATCCTTCACATGCTGTCCTGATTCAGTCCTGATTCAGTCCTGATTCAGTCCTGATTCAGTCCTGATTCAGTCCTGATTCAGTCCTTAAATCATAAATAAAGAGGCTACGCAAAATAAATACAAATGAGGTCAAGACCTCAATATTATATATTATATTATATAATATATACATTATATAAATACTATATACAGTATATTCCTAATATTAAGTAATTTGTGATTGCAGGTATTCTACTCCTCGATCCTTTCCTGATGATTGTGTCTGTGTTTGATGCCCAGGCTTGTAAATATAATAGAACCAAGAAGGACGACCCTTCAGTAGAATACCCAGTCTATGCTGCTGTAGGAAAGTAATCAAGCAGCTAGTTGGTTGTTTGCATGTTTGCCTGGTGATATAGTGTGCTATAAAAACGTTTTAACCAAGCTCTGAAACCATGTAAAATTAACTTTAAAGACTTTAAACGTGCAATATTAAAACCCTTTTAGTTGAATTAGCTGTTTGTTGTTTTCTTGATGCTGTGGCGTTCTGAAGGTCTGTTTGTTCATTGGCACATCTTTGGCACATACATGTTTACTCTGACCACTGACCACTTCATCATTTAGGACATTTTTCTTTACCTAGAAGATGAATTAAACGCATGTAGCATGTATAAGTTGATGTTAAAGCTGTTTATTATGGCCTACACAGGCCTTCTATTTCATAACTTTGCCTGAACAGCATTAAACTGTTTAGTTTTTTGGCACATTTTTAATCACAAGAGTTGCCTCTGAGAAACATCACAAAGTTCACAAAGGTTAGATAAGGGCATTGACCAAATTAACCATCAGTGTGGTAACTATTTAGCTATAATTTCCAGATTGTATAACAACAAAGAGTTAGCCATCTTTCCTACCAATACATAACCTATAGGCTGTGTTTGAATTGATCATTTCATTGACCATTAAAACTGAATTCACCATTCAATAAATGTGTTTTAGTTTGTTTAGCCAATCTGTACTGGCATTGGGTTAAGGTTAAGTTGAGACATAGGGGCATGTGTGTGTGTGTGTGTGTGTGTGTGTGTGTGACAAGGACAGAATAGGCAACATTTGCAATCAATGTATTGTAATGGCATAACGCTACAACAACAGACCACACATCAACAGACAAGTTTAAGAGAAAGACCATAGTAATGCAGAATAGCAACATGTCACTCAACAAGACCAGTTTCTGTGGCTCTGGCTTTGATAAGACGACACAAGCGTGTTGCATCCAAACATAAAATATGTATCACTAATAACAAGATGTGAGACTGTCTACAGACCTATCTGTTTGGTCAGGCGTTTGGGTGACCTGCGTGCTGCAGGTATAAAGTGTAGTATAGAGGGAGTGTAGAGGGAAAGCATTGTTCTCTTGGTTTGGTTTGGTTATAGAGTTGGACTGCAGCTCTTCTGCACCGTCCAGCAGCTCAGGAGCTCAAAGGTCCTTGTCCTAAATAATGTGTGTGTGTGTGTGTGTGTGTGTATAAATTGATGGCATTTGATAAGAGTAGAAAAATATTTACTTGTGATGGTTCAGAATGAAAGTGGATGATTGGTTAGAATGAAGACAGCTGACAGTGGAGCTGAAGCATAAAAGAAGAAGCAGTGTAAACTATCCAGAGAGCAAGGACATGGACACCGCCCTTGAACAGGACTCTGGCCTCACTGAGGGACATGAGAACAGGTTTTTGGACGAGAAGGCGACCAGGAAGAGATCTGGTAAGACAGATTTAGGCTGTTTTCGAAACCGCATACTATACTAGTAGTACGTGATTTGGCCAAAATGTAGTATGTAGTATGCAGTATGCAGTATGCTAGTGTGAACAGAATCTGAAGTATGCCAAAAATACCCGGATGTCTACTGATTTGGAATCAGAAAAATCTCCAGTATGCATCAGACTTCTCTCATTGTGTCCCACAATGCAAAGCACTGGAAAAGCCGTGAGCTAGGCTACTGCTTATTCTTCTTGTTCTGCGTTCTTTTGGCGGCACTTTGGCAAGGGCGGCAAAATGTGGTCAACTATTGAAAACATATTGAAAACATAGAGGAATTACTGAGGAACGTCATCACATGCTGCACCAGCCGCTGCCTCTCCCTCCCAATGCTTTTATAGCATTAAGTGCTTCTCACCCTCTGTTTCAGTTGCTTCAGGAGAATGATTCAGCCTTATAATATGTTTATTGAAATGTGATATGTGTACATATAGAGCCCACAGGCAGCGCTGTTGTTCTGTCCAGTAAAAACATGAAGCTTCACGTTACATTCAGACAAACTAATGTGGCAGCAGCTACAATTGTTAGATTTAATCTGTGAAACATTTATCTTCCAAAATGTATTATATTATATATAATAATATAAGTCAGTTAGTGAGATGTTGTCAGTAGAGGTCTTCAGTGAATTCTGCAGACCGTAGGAAGCTAGGTAGCTGCTCTATGCAGTATGAATATATCTGTGTGTGTGTGTGTGTGTGTGTGTGTGTGTCCTACCCCTGAACAGGTAAACAGCTGTACATCTATGTCGCTCTGGGCTTCGGTGTGCTGTGTATTCTACAAGTCACTCTCACCTCCCTGCGCCTCCGTGAGTCTAAATCATATCATCCTGAATATAATCACAATACTGGTAATAATACTAGTAATATTAGTAATAATAATGATAATAATAATGATGATGATGCTAATAATAATACATAATAATATATAATAAATATGTAATAATACAATAATGACTGCAGTGAAAGAGTTAGTTCAGGTTCAGATAACCCTGATGATAATTCAGCTCTTTGTTCATAATAATAAGTTTTCCTTCAGGATGGATTTAGTTTTGAATGGCTGTGGTCCTGTTATGTTAGAGCCCATGTTGTTCTGTTTTAGAGCTCATTTCTTCTCCTCTGTCCAGTCTCAGACCAAGAGTCACCTCAGACGGAGGGGAGCGATCACTTAATGGATGAACTTGGTGAGTGTTTTATAAAAGTTATGAAAGTTATTAAATCAATCATGTTATTAAACTAGAATAACCTACTGCTCATGAGGAAACAGAATCCACATGTATAGGGACTAGTCTAGCACATTAGGATGCTAGGCTAACTTCCTGTTCCCACAGTTACCTACATGCTGGTAGCCTATCACCATCCAGCTCATTCTGTTAGGAGCCAATCAGCCCTGGGTTGAACCAGCAACAAACCAAGCTCTTTACTATTTAGTCATCTAGCAGATGCTTTCATTCAAAGTGACTTATCATGAGCAGGTAGGGGTCAGGGCATCTTGGTCAAGGATGCCTGCCTGTGGACATTGTGGTCAAACGCTCTAACCCTAACCCAGAACCATTGGGCTCTGAGTCAAACCCTAACCACTAGACAACCCTGCCCCTCAGCTTTACATATTTGTCTGCACTGAATCTTTATCATTTGCACACATCTACTAACATTGGCATTGGCTAAATATTTGTTTTGCCATATTCAACCAATTCACTTCATAAGTATTTTCCATGCAAACTTTGAATGTGTAAGATTGTTTTGGGAATAATAATACTTACATATTGGGAGTGATTTCATTAAGATTAAGAGTTATTTGATCATTTTATTGATGCATTGATGCCTCTTGTTGATGTAAGCATGGCTACTGTTTCACTTAATGCTGTTTCTGGATGTTTGAATGCTTTAAATACCCTCTTATTGTTCACCAAAAAATGTGTGTGTGTGTGTGATCATGTTGCTATGAGTTTGATGATGATGATTAGAGTTGCTATTGCTGCTAATAATAATATTTCCTTTATATCAACTGATCCAGATTCAGATTCCCCAGGTCCATCAACTCAACATCCACCAAACATCTCAGGTATTCATTCATGCACAAACCACTCATCCCACTCAACCACAACCCATTCATCCTCCATCCACTGAGCATCCAGCAATTTCATTTTCTAAAACATTTTTTATATTTTACACATTTAACATTTAACACCATTGGGATTATTGTAGTTTTGTCTGATTCGGCGATCGTGGTCATCCGAACCTTTTCACTAAATAACTTGGCCCTCATGTCTTGTTCTCCCATCAGATGCCTGTAACTTCACACTGGACCCAAACACAGCCCACAGACATCTCTCTCTGTCTAAGGACAAAAGAAAGGTGACGCTGGTTCATACGCCGCAGTACTACTCTTATCACCCAGGGAGATTCACCTCCTGGGTCCAGGTGTTGTGTAAAGAGAGTCTGGCTGACCGCTGTTACTTTGATGTAAAGCGGAAAGGAGGTCTTTCTATAGGAGTGGCATACAGAGGAATCACAAGGAGAGGCAGTAACAGCCTGCTTGGAGCGAATGACAAGTCCTGGAGTGTTTATTATGATGCTGGTGGTTACGGTGCCTGGCACAATGGTATTAAAATACACATAAATCTCCCCCCCCCTAGCTCTAACAGAGTACGAGTGT
Organism: Melanonus zugmayeri; assembly: GCA_900302345.1. Lineage (NCBI taxonomy): Eukaryota > Metazoa > Chordata > Actinopteri > Gadiformes > Melanonidae > Melanonus > Melanonus zugmayeri. The sequence continues at coordinate 27,868 of OMKN01080547.1, forward strand.
ATATGGACCGGCCTGCTGGCACTCTGTCCTTCTACAGAGTGTCCTCAGGTGGAGAAGGGTCCTCAGAGACACTGACACACATCCACACCTTCCAGACCACATTCACCCAGGAGGACCTCATCCCTGGGTTTTTGTTAGGTCCTGGTGGTTCAGGTACTCTAATCTGACTTTGGAGCCGTCCTGCTGTGTGTCTATAAGATGCAGTGGTGTGAATCATAGACATATATACATAAACACTGCATTGGCCTTTGGATCAATGTCATTGCCATATTGGAGAGGTCAAGACTGGCCTGTAAACACATACAAGTAAACAGGGGAGATGCAGTAATGCGGCGTCTATGACCCGATGAGTTAAGAGTTAGCTGACATGTTTATTATCCAACCTCAAGGTCAGTTGAGATCCCTATACAATAGTGCTATAAAAATGATAAATGCTCATTAATGGCAAAAAGGCAAAATATGTAATGATTATGTATGATTAATTATAGTAATGAATTATATGTGATAATGTGTAAGATGTAATGATTATGCATGATTAATTATAATGATGGAGGTGTATGTGGGATGTGATGGTTATGTGTTCAGATGTTGTATGTACAGGGATAACCAATCAATGTTCAGATAATCGTATGTATGACCATGTGATAGGACTGGGGAGGAGAGGAGATAGAAGAGACTTTTGAATTCAAACAACTGCCTCTCGCTCGATCTCTCCCAACCAGTTCACAATTAATTCAGTTTGGTGAGTTTAATCCAGAATAATGGCATTCTTTGGTCTTTTAATCATAATCTGAATTAGTACTTTATTTTGTATTTCTTTTTCATATTTAGATTTAAAGCTGTATTATTATAAAAACATTATGTCCTGTATGCATTGCTCTGCTTTTTACCAGCAATAAAATCCATTAATTCACTCTGTTTCTCATTTACCCTCTCCCTTACCAGTGCTCATCTAGGTGATCTAATGCACTCACCCACACACACATGCATGCACACACACACGCACACACACACACACACACACACACAGACACACTGAAGTTCTTAATAAAATGACTAAATAAATAAAACGACTTAAATATAACTTAAATATAATTAAGTAACATTTACTTAATATCTTCACGAATGTTAAGTTTAGTGGTAAGTACATTTTACTTGATAATGGCAAGTGAGTTGATATTAAAGCAGTAACATTTACTTAAAAAGTACTAGTGCAAATACTTACAAAGATTTTATCAAGTAAATCCTACAAGTCATTTTTTTGAGTGTAGAAGCTCAGAGAAAAACAAAGAGACACTTGATAGTTCAACAGCATGCAGAGACATGCTGATGCATCTCCTTCTTTACAGTAGAACGAACAGGAACATAAATATCATGTGATCAATAAAGAGACAAATAAACATAATGAACAGAAACACATGAAGTAGAAAATACAGCCTCTTCTACTCTGTTTCTAGTGGATCAGTAAGACCTCAGGCTTTTTTTTCCTCATACGAAACCTGTTGCTGCCACATCATGTAGCAATGCACACACACACACACACACACACACACACACACACACATTATATAGGAGATATATCTTTAATTTGGACAAAGAGCGAGCAGTAGACCTATAAACAAGAATACTGCAATGGGGTTTAAAAATACTACAAATAGTTCACAGTTTTTACTGCTTTGTCATATTCTGTGTTTGGTTGCTTTTTCAAACAAAAGATGACATCTGTCCACCAGATGCCCTCAGACTTTCCTTTGTTGTAATTCCCCACCTGTCCACCAGATGCCCTCAGACTTTTCTTTGTTGTAATTCCCCACCTGTCCACCAGATGCCCTCAGACTTTTCTTTGTTGTAATTCCCCACCTGTCCACCAGATGCCCTCAGACTTTTCTTTGTTGTAATTCCCCACCTGTCCACCAGATGCCCTCAGACTTTTCTTTGTTGTAATTCCCTTCACCTGTGTTGCCTGGTTCTTCTCCCCACCTGCACCTCATTCATGTAGACTTTAGTGTGTGTCATGTGGACTTTTTAACTTATGTTGCTGTGATTTCATGTCTTCACACACACAGAGTTGGAAGTCTTTGTCAATACTGTACTTAAAATCAGAAAGGTGTACAAACATTGTAATGATAATGATTATTATGTTCAAAATCGATCTTTTAAACATTTTCTACATGACTGCAACTGTTTGATTTTATAGCATTAAAGCTTATACAAAGTATTGAGGAGAAAACACAGTCAACACTATAGTATATGTAATGTAATCATGTTGATGTTGATGTAATCAGCTGCATTCACCACCTGATCTGGATGTTACGTCTTGCCAACTCTCCAGTAAACCGGTTTGGTAACATCTACCTGTGTCCTGTGTGTCCGAGGAGCCCAGAAAAGTCACTGAGGTGGCGCGTGGCAGGGTTCCCTGCTACAGTAATGTAATCATGTTGATGATTTTATAGCATTAAAGCTTATAAAAAGTATTGAGGAGAAGACAGACAGTGAACAGTATAGTATTTGTTGTTTCACACACACACACACACACACACACACACACACACGCCACATACACACATGCCACACACATTCACATTTCTTGATTCACCACTGAGTCCCAAGTCCTCTTTTAAAGACATTATCCATTTCTTGTTTTACTTGAATTTTTTGAGTAATTACTTTCTTACATGACACCTTCTTAAATGTTTTTGTAATACAAATACATGTTACGTAGAATGAACATATACAGTATATTGCCTCCTTTTTTGGAGGGAATTTGTCTCCCTTCAAACTAAATAAATAAGCCAACTTGCATTAGACAGCTATTTTATTGAACACAAGAGCACTGCAGAGGAAAGTTGTCCCTCTTGCTGTGGTAGAGTAAACCCTTCGTCAAACAATAAGTGCTGTTCTGATATAGGGTCGAGGACTCACATTCAGCGGACAGTCAAGAGCCAACCGGCAAGTTGGAAACAGGGCTTTAGTGATTACTTTTTTTAACAATTATTTTTAGGGGTGACTTTTAGCATTACGGTAACAGATTAGGGGATTACTTTTGGGGTTTACTTTTACTGACTTGCTTTTACAGATTACAATAATTTTTACACCCCATTCACAACTTTGTGGATGGCATGTGGTGAGTGCGTTAGATCACCTAGATGAGCACTGGTAAGGGAGAGGGTAAATGAGGAACACAGTGAATTAATGGATTTTATTGCTGGTAAAGAGCAGAGCAATGCATACAGGACATAATGTCTTATAATAATAAAGCTTTAAATCTAAACATGAAAAAAATAAAAATAAAGTACTAATTATTGATTTTGATTAAAAGACCAAAGAATGCCATTATTCTGGATTAAACTCACCAAACTGAATTAATTGTGAACTGGTTCAGAGAGATTGAGCGAGAGGCAATTGTTTGAATTCAAAAGTCTCTTCTTTTGAATTATTATAATGAATCATGCATAATCATTACATCTTACACATTATCACATATAATTCATTACTATCATTAATCATACATAATCATTACATATTTGGCCTTTTTGCCATTAATGAGCATTTATCATTTTTATAGCACTATTCTATGTTGGTTGGGTACCTGACGGGTGACCCACATAAACAGTGATTGGTGGGTGGTATTTAGTCTTAATTGGATTCCCGGTTCGGTTTTGGGTCATAGATTTACTCCCGGGTGAAGGACAACCAACCAATCAGATGCAACAACAGCTTTTTTGTCGAGAATCAGACCCGTGCAGGACTCAGAGACACTGAGGAACCAGACCCCCATACCCAAAACCCAGGGAGGAGGTCCTCCTGGGTGAATGTGGTCTGGAAGGTGTGGATGTGTCTCAGTGTATCTGAGGACCCTCCTACATCTGGGGACACTCTATAGAAAGACAGAGAGCCAGCAGGCCGGTCCACATACACTCAGACTCTGTTAGAGCCAGAGGGGGGGAGACGTATGACTGTTGTACTACTGTTGTACCGGGCAGAGTAACCATCATCAGAACAATAAAGACTCCAGGACTTGTTGTTAAATCCAAGCCTGCTGTCACCACCCCCTCCTCTCCTTGTGATTCCTCTGTATGTCACTCCTATGACAACACGTCCTCTCCTCTCTACCTCCCAGTAACAGCGGTCAGTCAGACTCTCTCTACACAACACCTGGGGCTCATAGAGAAATCTCTCTGGGTGATCAGGGCGGTTGGACAACCTCCCTCTATACATCACCGTTTTCTTGTCCTCAGACAGAGAGAGATATCTGTAGGCTGTGTTTGGGTCCAGTGTGAGTTCACAGGCATCTGACGGGAGAACAAGAAACACACAGAAATACACCGATGAGGGACGCTCCTTTTGCTGCGCCAACTTGTGGAACTGAGTTGGTTTGAAACAACCATGGATCTGTTAACTTAGTTCATGAAATCGAGTTGAAGTTCTGAAATGATCTGTTAAGTTGAGTAAATGAGATATACATATGGATACAACTAAAAGGAGCCATCATTTATTACAGTGAACTTGTGATTGACTTCAGGGCCAATCAAGTTATTTAGTGAAAAGGTTCAGATGACCACGATCGCCGAATCAGACAAAACTACAATAATCCCAATGGTGTTAAATGTTAAATGTGTAAAATATGTGCTTTTAATGCAGCAGTAGGGTCTGGCTCTTCCTCTCCTAGAGCTTGAAAATGCGTTCAGTAGAGAGAGATCGCTTCAGTCATTCACATCATTTAACAATGGACTTGTATTCATTTGCTATGGCTAATAAACTAAAGGAAAAACATATAATTTACCTGGATGCACTTGATATGATGAGCATTCATGATGTTGAAACGTTGAAGCGAGGTCGCAGACTGTGTACACACACACACACACACAGCGTTTTTTGTGAAGAATAAGAGGGTATTTAATAATAATATAATACATATAATATATAGTACTTAATAACAATAAGAGGGTATTTAATAATAATATAATACATATAATATATAGTACTTAATAACAATAAGAGGGTATTTAATAATAATATAATAAAGAGAGAGCATTA
>OMKN01080553.1:0-18171 GCA_900302345.1 Melanonus zugmayeri
CCTGTCCTCTGCCAAGGCGTTGAACGTCTGCATTCGGGAGAGAGGTCATCTCTCTGCTGACGCTTCAACACTTGTGTTTACAGCTCAGATAGGTCCTTCAATAATGAGCTCTCTCTCTCTCTCTCTCTCTAAAATGACCCTGGGCAGCACGATGTGACCTTTAGAGGGCATATGTGAAGACTATTAAGATGGCATGCATAGGCCTACTAATAATAAGCACATACAGTGACGATGTAAAAAAGGTGGGTAAAAGTACATACACAAACAATATAACAGAGTAGAAAAAGATAAAAGATTCCAATACAAGATTCATTTTGCTACCCTTTAATATCGATACAAGTTATGTTTGATTTGACAGATTAAGACTGCCATCTGCTGGACAACAGGTAACAAAAAGCACTGAATTGAAGTGTATGAACGGAAATATTTGCTTATATGTTAAACCTCAGGGTGGTCGTCAGGTTGTGGTTCATTCTTGTTGACTGTGGTGTATGTGACATTGTAAATTAGGTGTTGACAAGGGCAGTGGGAAACATCCTGAAAGCTGTGGTGGTGATACTCGCTGGCATGGATCATTTGCGGTGAAGAGAAGGCGACGAGTGACGGGAGAAACGTAAATAAGCAAAGAAAAACTCGATCTTCTCTGAAGAACGGAGGAGGAATGAGTGATTTAAGTATCGAACTCGGAACCCATAGAAAGCACGAAATAATAAAATGGAGTGCAACTGGATTTTCTGTTGACTGACATATCAGGACTAACAGGACTAACATATCGGTAGCTCTTTTCGCAATGTTTGCAGTCACATGTCAGGTCGGCATAAAAAGGAGAAAATACTGTCTAGTGGTCTACACAACTTTTTTTTTTTTTTAATTGATCACCAGTGTCAAATGTTTTTTTTTATATTGGCACCCACACAAACATTTATATCATGAATGTGTGTGTGTAGCTGGGGTACTTACAAATCCATGATTATGAAAATACAACATGAACAATATGGTATGAAAAAGTCTTTATTATAATGAAACGTATCAATCGTTACAAAAGGTTTTTGTTGTTTTTATTCAACCTTGTCCCATCCACTACCACATAACCACATAATACAAACCGGAGAGTAAAGATAATCATCTTCCACCAGACCTTACCAATCAAATAAATAGTTATAAATAATCAATGCATTTTTAGATGGTGAATCCAACATGCTACTTTATAAATGTGCTTGATTCACCTACATGTTTTACCATTTCAATATTGCATTTGCATTTTTTTGTAGATGCTACATGCAAAACTTAAAAGTCAAATACAACTGAACCTTGGATAAAGAAAAATAGGATTGTGATTAAAACGTAATAAAAAATTGTTTTAGCAACACCATCTTTACTTTATGGTACATCAGAATTTACATGATCCCCACCAAGTGAATCAAACATCATGGCATCACGTTTCCCTCTTATTATTAATTTTGTTTTGTTTAGTCCTCTCGAAGGTAGGCCTCGGGGAGCTCCTCGCGTGACCCCGTGTACTCCGCCATCCTCTGGATCTCCTCCACCTTCGCCTCAGCCAGCTTCTTCTCTGCGTCCTTCGAAATCTTCTGCACCTCGTTCACCTGCGTCTGGGCCAGCTGAATGTGTGTCCTCACGGTGATGGACGCTTGCTCCGCTCCTGGGAACACATGATGGGGTAATAAGAAGAAAAAAAAAGAGCCGTCGGTTAGTCAAACAGCTGGGAAAAGAAAGGGGATCGGACAGCCCTAAATCAAACGCACGTACGGCGAGAACATTGGGGCAGGTGCTCCCGTCTATCACAGCCTGTTTTGGTTCTGAACCAACTGCTGTACTCAAAGCCTCGCTGACAACCACTACTGATCTGTGTGTGGTGTGGCGTGAGCTGTGTGACAGTTGGTGAATAGGTAGTGTTGCGAAACGGCCATCTAGAAGTCAGACGAAGGGTGATATACTGATACACAACAAAACATTACACACAGGGCCTGCAGGCTGCAGCCATTCCAAAGTATCTGTATATGCAGCGACAGATGGGCCATTCTGTGACAGTTACAGGAGGCTTTTGAAAAAGGTCCAGCTCAACACTTCTCAACTGGACAATTCTATCCTTCATAGACGATTTAAGGCTGAGGTTGAATTCCTTTGATTAAGTTTCTCAAACGGACGACACTCTCATGTCACAGAGGGGGTGTTCTTTACTTGCCTGATGTGTACGCTGCCTCGGCGGCCATTTCACATAGGTTGAGTGCGTTGGTCCAGGTCGACTCAAAGCGCTTGCATACCTCTAGTCTGTCACTAACCTGTCAGGAGAGAGAGAGAAATGGAAAGACTTCAATAATAACAAATAACAAAACATCCCATAACTCTCCCCCGAGAATGTACTTTATTTAACATAAGTCTATCACTGTGTGTGTGTGTGTGTGTGTGTGCGTGTGGTGGAGGGTTACGTGACAAGGTGTACAGCCTTGAACTCAACAGACAAACATTGACTTACGTCTGTGCGCTGACCGATGATGACCTGCCAGATGGAGTCCTCCTCTGCTGGCGTCAGCTTCCCCAAAGAAGCCAAATAACGTCTCTGGATAGCAATGAGTGTGTGCACTGCCTGTAAAATGAAAAGATCAAATGTTGATTATTTATTCAGTTGCACTTACGAGATCAGAGTGAAATGTGTGGTAAATGTCTGATCAACCTGACCAACCTTGGCATAATCGGTGAGGGCATCTATGAGAGCCAAGGTGGTCTGCGAGAGGTAAGTGCTTGCACTGTCGGTAACCAGTGACGCAGCTCTTTTGATCAAGCAGTCGTGTGAGAGATTTTCCACCTGCTACATGACGTGGGAGACAAAAACATCTTAGCACCTGTAATCCTGCTATCTTCCAAAAAATGTAAATAAGTTGGACTTCATGAATGTGCACACTAGTCAATGGAGAGGTGCACACCTGGGTGAAAGGAACAGCGCACAGCCCGCCCCCAACGCTCAATGACGCCATACTCGTACGGACAACATCTGTCCACCTGCCAAACCTCTGGACTGTGGGTTTTCTCTTGTTAATAAGGACACTTGCAGAGCTCCTGCACAAAGAAACATGGTCAGATAAAAGTTTTAGGGAATATTAGCGCTTCCGAAGTAAGTGAACCTACATTCGTAGATATAGCGAAGATAATGAGTCAGAGACAGCAACGTAACATTTACATATCACGTTTAAAAGAAAATAGATATAGAGATAGATATTCTAAACGTCTTCTTTAACAATGTTAAATTGTCATGTTCACAACTCTGATCGTACAAAAGTCAAACTCACCTTAGAAAACTGAGGCAAGCTGCGCCCCTCCTGAGCGCCGCCATGTTGGTGTGCAGCAGTAAAACATCCGTCCGACTGTGCAGAGGTCCGCCGGCAGGACGTGTGGCACACACAGCACATTTACGGACAGCTTGCATTTTGCGTATTAAATACGTCAAACTATAACATCGAAATAAATAAATAAATAAAATATATGCACGATTGTGAAAATCGAGAATTATCTTATATGGATTGATATGGAAAAATGAAACCTAAATGTAACCACTGCACTCTTTTATCTGTCGCCACCTATCGGTTCCCTTTTGCACTAGTTTCAACCTTCCCGTCGTCCCAACAACTGATATGATACTGGACCCTTCGTCCCCTGGGTATTTATACGGCTCCGGCTCCGTCCTCCCATTGCGAAAACACATTGATCTATTTACTTTGACTTACAATGTGCGCAAATGGCATTGGCTATTGAGGCAAGCGCAAACAGTTGTTACGTAGGGACGTAGACTCTGACTAACATCACGTAGTCGGGCCTCTGAGTTCAGGTGGCAGTGTCCTCTTGGGGGTTTACATTAGGCCTAGAATTGGGTAAGAATTGGAGTTTTGGAAATTAATGCATTTACTCCCCTCAAAGCATATGCACATATTTTTCCATTAAGCTGATATAGCTCATTTAAATTTACAGAGGCTGACAATGCATCTAAATCCACCAGTGATGGAATTATTTGCCAACCAGCAGATGACACCCGGATCGAGGTCTGCTCAGAAAATTATAATATTTATAAGAAGTGATCTATATAATAACTTTTTCAGTTATCTTGTCTTGTCTTGCCAAGGTACCGAAAAGGGCTGACTAAGTCAATACAATCTATAATAAATATTCTACATGTCCCACACTTCCATGTTGTTTCCAGGTATTCAACATTTGGTCTGAGGGCCCTCTTCTACAGCAATCATTACTATAAAGGTGTACAGCAAATATTGGTATACTAAATACATATTGGCTAGTTCCTGCTGAAGCTGCCTGTCCACCAACATTTGCCATAATAATACCAATTTATTGGTCTACTTTTTCCATTAGACATACTTACTGCCAGGAAGTATATTATAGACATATATTTAAAAGTGTTTGACTATATAATAATATAATAATGACATTCAACATTTGAATGAGTTTCCATGGCATAGATTAGATATGCAAGAATAGATCAATTAGTTTAGATTGGGATATAAATGTGAATGAGATTGCATAGTGTAGTTCTCGATACCCACTCTTGTTAAAAAAAGGAAGAAAAACAGAACTCAACTCAACCTCAGAAATCAATGGTGTTGCAACGACACAACATGCGCCCAGCACGCAGTCTTGCAACCAGTAGGCCCATACCATTACTGTTTGGAATGAGATATTATGTGGATTCACAATTAAAGTAGGTTTGATCATGAAAACATAAAGTTAGTCTAGTTTATTAGGATGGTAAGCAAGTAATGTGGCAGAGAAATTATTTTAGGGTGCTGCAGCTGCCATCCTCTGCCACCACAATAGCTGCTCCATTGCACCTCCCAGACCACTGCACCAAGTGAAATTATGACGACAAGGTTCTCTTTGAGAGAGATGTGCATACACACACAACTTTTAGACCAACAAAATATTATTAACAGACTGAGGTGACTGATGTCTCACTAGTAATAATTATTTGCGCACTTAGGTACCACTAATAGGTCCTGTGAGTGAGTTCTCAATATGGGAACAATGTTTTGTACAGCTTTATCCCACAATGGGTAATTAGTTATATTGCTGACATAGTTATGGAAAAACATGTTATGGATGCTATGGATAAACAAAAGGCAAACTGCCATCATTAAGTGCTACATCTGGGACTCATTAGAACTTCAGTGATCATGCTAGCCTCATTAGCTAATATGAATTAAGGTTAATGACCACTTTATTCTTAACGGCTGCATTCCAAACAGAAAAATAGCATATCAATGTATGAAAACAATAAGTCACTTTTGATTCCTGCTGTCCAAACCACAGAATTCTTATTCTATTCTTTTTCTTAATTCGTATCTCCTATTGTAATAGCTAGACTATCAATTGTTGACACACGGTGGTCAGTTCTTGGTAAGCATTTCTATGCAAATTGAGCGAGAGACTGAGCAATCCACATGGGAAGGGACTCGGAACCGGTACCCCTTGGCGGGTTTCTCTGCCTTGGCCGTGGTGCTATCTTGAAGTTTGATTCTAGGTTATTCATTGACGTGAGATAGCGATAGATCCCCTTGTTTATGCCATCAGGGATGAAAGGTATTTTTCATGTGTTTACTTTGAAGCACTATGCTCTCTAATCAAATAGAATTTTAACATTTAAATAAGAATTATACAAATATTTCACATGTAGGCTACAATGACATTTTAGCGATAGCGTGTTCACACTTTTTAAAACTTTGCTGAGAAGGCTTCGCTTGTTGACTAGATGTACGATGTTTGTTTTTTGGCCCAGCTTGGTCTGCCATCACAGCAATCTTGATTACTGACGCAGGACTTGCGCAAAGAGCAGAGGAGTGATCGATCTAGTGATCTACTCTCGACAGTGAACCTGTTATCCAACCAAAAGACTGTTAGGTTGCACAATTAAGGCCCAATTGGAGAGCTTGATGTTAATAATCAGCCAGCCTGTTAGGCTGCTAAGCAGGGAATGAAAAAGTCTACTCTAACTGTACTTCAGAAATAGGCTATATGAACTCCGTGTAGTAGGCTACATGACATACAAGTGATTTAAAACTGGTAATATTCCATTAGCGGGTACCTGTGTCTGTTCCTTTGCCCCTTTAGGCCTATCTCTGTGTTGGACTGTGTGACGTTGATCAGGACCTAACGATAGTGGCAGTATCCCATTGCTTTGGCTCAGAAGGCCAAGCCAATGAACTGAAAGCAAGACAATCAAAATGTAAGGAATCTTTAAACTCATTGGTAGAACCACTGATGTCCGTCACTAATTTCACCCAGTCGGAAAGAGCCGTTCCTGTAATCTGTGTTTCGATGCTTTGACTTGTTTTGTGTTTGGTTACTCTCTAGGGCAGCGTTTCCCAAAGTGTGGGGCGCGCCTCCCAGGGAACTGCAGGGGGGGGCTACGTTCAAGTGGAACCAAATGTATTAAAAAAATAAACAATAATGATCTTCAGTGTGGGGACATGGCATTTTGAGTCTGTGTAATTTTCACACAAATGTTATTAATAGTTTTACAATTCATTATTTCATTGTGGCAGCTGACCATTTGCCATATCAATTGCACTTGTTTTGTATGTTCATGTGAACTAGTTGAACTTTAGTTGCATCATTTTTAGACAGAAATGCCATGTTTTTGCAAACATGTATTGATTACAATTCATTCTACCAAGCTAGGTGGGGAGCGGGGTGTAGGGGGAGCTCCAAAATATTCCCATTTACCCAAGGGGGGCCTGACTGAAAAAGTTTGGGAATGACTGCTCTAGGGGGAGGCAACCAATCTTATGTGTTCTCTTAGATGGTAGCTGTAGACCACATCAGACAGGGTGAGTGAGATTAGGAGGTTAGCCATTGCTGTAGCGGGTCCATTGTAAACATCATTGTGCAGGTCATATATATATTTAATATATTTTATGTATATTATGATTACAATGATTTCGCTTTTGGTAAAAACTAAATCAATCATTTCAAAATCCAGATGGCTTCACCATGGCATGGGTCCTGAGACTATGAGAGCAGCACAGAGTGGCTTTTCTCATGTGGTCTCTCAGGCTCTTGTCCCGGTAACCATAGATGAGCGGGCTGAGAAAACGAGGTATGAGGACAAAACAGAAAAAGGTGAAGAAGTAGATGTCACTGGGCAGCCAGTAGGTGTGGAGCAGGAATAGCCTTTCTGTAATGGGATTGGTGAAGGCCATGAGGCAGAGCAGCAGCTGAAAGCCGTGGAGCAGCACGGTGTGCATGGCTTTGCTCACGGAGGCCCTGTCTTGCCTCATCTTCTTGGTCTCCAGGAGGATCCTTATGTAGGTGTAGAGGATGACGATCGCCACCGCTGCAAAGAAAAGCCCATTCAGGGAGACCTTGAACAAAATCTGGACGGGAGATGCGTTGAGGAAGGCGGCATTGCAATAGATTGCCGTGGAGAGGACATTAACGCCAGGACGAGCCTCCGCTATGGAGAAGTCCACCGTGGGGAGGACACAGCTGATGAGCCACAGGCACAGCAGGATGATCCAGACGCGGCCTGGGTGCCATGCAGGTGGGCACTGCAGTGGGTACATGATGGCCACGTAGCGCTCCAGGGACATGGTAGCTAGGATGAGAGGGGTATTAAGGAAGGTGGCGGTGGACAAGAAGAGCAGGGGGGTGCAGAACACAATGGGGAATCTCACCCGGCCCATGGCCAGCAGAAAGAGCAGCACGGAGGACAGCAGTTGTAGGGTGTCGTTGACGAGCATGTAGGCAAACAAGATGTAGCGAGTGCTGTCCATGAAGTGCCTGTTGGAAGCGAAGATGTACAGCATGAGCACGATGCAGTAGAGGAAGACGCAGAAGAAGGGAGCCACCACACACACCTTGATGATAACGGGTAAATTGGTTGGGGATGTTGAATTGCCTGAGAGTCCAGTCTGCATGTTGAATTGTGAACCGGAAAGAAACCCTAAAGAAAGAAATTAATTAATATTCACACAATCAAGGATCAAATATCTGTTTAAACATTGTGCATTGCCCTAACAATCAATACACATCAATACACCTCCAACTAAAATAGGAAGACCGATGTCTGTAAAGTCCAGCTGTCAATGATGAAATAACAATAATAGAAATGACAAATCCAGTTAACTTATTAGTTTCACAAATATTCCAACTACCAGTATAATCCCTTTATTCAGCACACTTACTTGATGGTTGTTGGTGCTCCGCTGCTCACAGAGGAATGACCATAGCCGTATTTTATTAATCTTGGCTATGAATATGTGACGTTGTCTTACTCCTAAGGGGCGGCTGGAACCCTCATTTTCCATGGTTGTGATTTGTCATCCTTTACTCCCATGTGTTTGTCATATTGTCTTATTTCTCCAGTGGTAACTTGCTATTCCAGTGGTAACTTGCTATTGCTATTACCCTTATGTGTAATAATAAATCAAACATTTTGGTTGGATTAGGGAGGAAACATTCTGTGGAAAGTTTTATGTGTGTTATGTGTGTTAGGTTATTTTATGGTACTTGTAATGACGTTTAGTTATCTGGTGCATACACTAATAATGACTTCACTGAAAATACACTACTGCCTCAGTTGTGCCAGCAGGGTTTTCTCAAGATTGAGAAAAGGGGTCTTTGAAAACCACGACCTCCAGGCCAGGACTACATTTCTGGTTTACAAAGCGGTAGTGCTGCCCACCCTACTGTACTGATCAGAAACCTAGACCATGTATAGCAGGCACCCGAAGGCACTAGAGGCACATCATCAGAGGTGCCTCGAAAAATGCTCAAGGTCAGCTGGGATGATAGACACACCAACACCAGCGTCCTGGAAGAAGCTAACATCCCCACCATCACAGCCACCATCACCCAACACCAACTCAGATGGACTGGTCATGTCATCCTACAGCCTGACTCTCACCTTCCAAAACAAGTCCTCCCAGCTTCTCATAGGACAACGTGGCCCGGGACGTCAAAAGAAAAGGTGTAAGGACAATATTAAAGCGAACATCAAAAAGTGCCATATAGACCTTAATAATAGGGAGGGCGCAGCAACCAATAGAGCAACTTGGAGAATACTTGTCTGGGAAGGTGCTACACTATTAAACAACAATCTCCGCTGTGCTGCAGAAGACAAGCGTAGACTCAGAAAGGAGAGAGCTTCCACCAAAATGCCTAAACTAAACCCACGACCACCACTGCTCACCACTGCCCACACTGCACCAAAATATGTGGTTCCAGGATCGGCCTCTTCGCCCACCTGAAGACCCACAAAGACTAGGAAGGAGGACAGCCATACTCAACCCTGAGTGACTGCCAATTATGGGAATTAAGTTTATTTATCTGGTGCATACACTAATAATTGTGTCAGTGTGTTAAATAAAAGGCCTTATTGTATCATCATCACCATCAACCCTTATTTAGACAGAGGAGCTCTGTTGAGTGCAGATCTCTTTTTCAATGAGGCCCTGTACAGCATAATAAGCATTTCTTATTCTGTTCCCTATGTCCTTTGATCCTATAATATGCTCTAGGTCGCATTGTAGATTTTCTACAAGAACATGCAGGGCAATGTGACAACCTGTGTGCACCTGTGTGCATGAAAACAATGTTATTATGTTATTAGTGGAAATATGATTTAGTGTAGGCCTATATCTATTATGAATCATATATATCAGTCGTATGAACAAATTGTGAAAAATAATAACATAACATGAGTTTGTGTGTGTGTGTGTGTGTCATACTTGCCAACCTTGAGCCCTCAAAAATAGGGAGATTTTCCCTATTCAAAGGGGTCTGGGTGCATTCCTGCATTCTAGTGAATGTTTAAGGGTGTGAATCAGACAAATAAGAAGCAGACAGGAAATCAGTTTGAACAAAATATATATATAAAAAAAATATATATATATATATACAGTATATATCCACAAAAATCAATTGACATACAGTAAGCTATACTGTATACATAAAAAAAGCAAACATCCTTATACATTCAAAATACAGCCATGTAATACATTAGGCTAATATTGTATGAATCCTTTTTTAGTTATAGTCATTTAATTTTTATAAAGGGTGCCAAGAATTCTGGAGGGCACTGTACATCACTGTAAAAAGAAAACTCCTACCGGGAGAGGACAGTGAAACCCGGGAGTCTCCCGGGAAAATCGGGAGGGTTGGCAAGTATGGTGTGTGTGTATGTGTGTGTGTGTGTGTGTAACCCAAGAGTAGGCCTACACTGTAGCCACGAGGACCAACAGAAGTTTGGTGCGCGAGAGAGGAAGAGGGAGAAATGGCAGATTTTTATGAAAGTTCAGTTGAGTTTCAGCCAAGCTGAATTTATGTAGTAGGCCTAGAATATATAGCTATCAGTTTATTTATAGTCGTATCATATACCTCGTGTATTTTAGTAGAACTTCTACAACCGTGACTTTTGAGTTATGATAGGCTTTCGTGGTTTGCTTTTTTGTTTATCATTAACTATGGTCAAGCTAGCTGCTAACCAAAGAAAATCATTGGCTTATCACCTGAACTACAGGACAAGGTGGATTAACTAAAAACGTGCCTGTCCACCATCAGTTAATACACTACACAGTGTGTACTCCTGGTGGTAGTAACACACTACTAATAAATATGTCCCGTAGATCTTAGCTCGCACTCGACACTGCACTTTCTTGGGTCCTCAGCAACACCCCGCCAAGTGTGAAGTCGATCTGATGAACGGTTGTCGAGAAAATGGAAAGACGGACATACATACATACAGAGATTCCTCTAATTATAGTTATAGTGCAGTGCCCATTCAAAACGTGCCTGTTCAGAACGGGCCGATTGTTTGGCCTCCGGTATCGCTGCTTGCAGCGTTCTGGAGAACCGCTCATCCAAACAACTTCACACTCGACACTGCACTTCCTTGAGTCCTCAGCAACACACACGACAAGTTTGCGTGAGAGCTATGCGAAGGACATACAGACAGACATAAAGACAGACAGAGATTCCTTTCTTTAGTAGAGAGATGAGTATATATTTTATTATCAAGGTGGATTATATTTTCCTTTTGTTTTGACCCCATAGTTTTTTCTGGTTCTTTTCTTTGGCTGGAATTATTACAATTATTTTGATAACCATTTAACAGTTCTCTTCCCAGGCTTTGCCGCCGGTGTCTCATGAGCACTGCTACAGTGCTGCTAACATCCTCAACATCCCCGCCTGGTCCCATGGATCTATTAGGCTCGACCTACTGGAGCACTTTTCCCTTTGTATGTCATGACGAAATCTCTGCGAAATCTCATTCTAAAACAATGTTAATTGAGCTTCTTATTCTCATTATCCACAAAATACCTATACTTACATTATACCACAGCATTTTTGAATACTTGATTCTGATTGGGTGTGCATTCATTTTCAAATAATGGGACACCTCTGCCTTTTAACAGTTCCAAATCAATACACTAATCCAACATTAAAAACAATGGTCAAATTGAACTATTGACTAGATGTTTGTTTGACAATGCAAAAAAAATGCCAAATTCTTCGTCAAAAATTCCAGATTTATTTTCCTTGTCTTTTTTGTTGCTTTTCTTGTCATGTTTTTATTATTCTCGCTCCAGGGACTGTTAACTGGCGTACACAACTCATAGGAAGTAAGAGAGTAAGAGAAGAAAGTTCTAGTGTTGAGAGGTGTGCATTATTTTCAAAGGAATGTGTAACATTCTGTTCATTCATAACTTATTAGCATTTCATAAGATAAAGCAGGATAATCAACTCCTAGGTGTGCTCTTATCGAAAAATAATGCATGCGGAATTCTGCATTATCCCTGTGGATTATCCCTTATGATTATGATTATCCCTTATGATTATGATTGATATGATTGATGTGTGTAGATGTGCCTCCAAAAATCAAATGCATGCATTGCCATAAAACATTATTATTTGTAAGTATTGATGATTGTTTTGTTCAAGTTTACATTTATTGTCATATCATTACATTTTTACATTTTAAATAAACAATGAAATCCATTCAATTTCTAATGTGAAAAAAGGCCTGACAACTTCAGATATTCAGACAGACAGGCACACCAGTGAAGGGATGGATATGTGTCTAATTACACACACACACACAGACACACACACAGCTGTAATGTACAGTTCGTATCAAAACAAAGTATCCTAAAAATACAATAATCCATTCAGGGAGCAATCATTTCTTCAGGAGCTTAAAAGGAACCCTGACTATTAAGACTTGTAGGCCTTAATACTCTACTATTACCATGTCATACGTTGTTAGAAACACATACAATATTTTCTTTATTGATCAAATCTGCAGCGTTAGCATTAGTTTGACCTACGGAGGGCACCTTTACTTTACTTGTGCAATGCATTCTGGGTCGATGACGTAAATTGGTTTTGCTCGGCTCGAGAGGCAATGCTACTGGCGCGAACGATAGCTGTTGCTTTGTTTACCCGGCCCACAGCAGAGACACTATCATATAAATATAGAATAATAACCATGGATGTATGAACGAGCTTGTGCTCCCGCTGAAACATTGAACTATGCTCCGCATGCACACACACGGCGGCAAGAAAAGTGGGTGTGTCATAGCAAACATGGAGTGGAACGCTGAAAGTGAAACAGCTCATTTGGATGCTAGCCTACCTTCCGTTATAGAGGACTATTGGCCTCCGTCTACACCTTCATCACCCTGGTGTTGTATTGTGTGTATGTATAGAATAAAGGGTTCAACTGATTTCACGCCGTGTGTCTGCATTGTTGATGAAAATGGTGCGATGGCCAACGTACGCGTGTGCATCCACCGTCAGTGTTGAGTGTAGTTTACAGTCTGCTCTACTTTTTATACTTATTTAAAAATTGGGACACATCGGCAAAAAAGTAAATGGCCGTAAACTACAACCATCTGGCCCGTAACCAGGGTAACCAGGGTATTTTGGGGAAGCTAAACAAGTTTTGATCCAGAGACAAACATCCGAAGACACACCGACGTACCATGCTGCTGATAGCTAGCGGGCTAATGAATCTTTTCTTTGCTACCCGCCTACGACCTGTGTCTGTATGTGCTGATTGGTTGAATTGTTCAGGA
The DNA here is from genome assembly GCA_900302345.1 of Melanonus zugmayeri. Classification (NCBI taxonomy): domain Eukaryota; kingdom Metazoa; phylum Chordata; class Actinopteri; order Gadiformes; family Melanonidae; genus Melanonus; species Melanonus zugmayeri. Next base: position 13,098 of record OMKN01080553.1, read on the forward strand.
CGTCAGTGCGTCATCTCCGGACTTTAGTGTGTCAGAAAAGGATTAGCAAGCTACTATGTCCCATAGAAATACGTCATATTTTGTTTTACTAGAAGAAAATTGATGGGATTTTGATATAAGAATACGAGGAAATGGGATTTTAGTATTTTGTTTGGCATATATTGTCAGATAGGTACCCAATATGACCAGGGAATTGACCTAAAACGGTTAAAAAGACATTTTTCATTTCCTTGCGTCTTTTAGGCCTGCTGAGTTTGAGCAAAGGGCTGCTCACGGTTGCTCACTCAGTGTAAAGCGGATCGATAAAATGAATAAGAGAAGAAAAAAATGCGATCATTGTTATTATCAAGTCTCTTGGCAGACAAAGATCGAAACTGTGTGTGATCATCACTGTGTGATCAATGCATGACTTTTTTTTGGTAGTGAAACATGCCTGTTTGGTACAACATTTTCTGCATGATTCTGCATCACTTTTGACGTCACTACCCAGACTGCATTGCGACGTAAACAACGGCCTACGAGTGAAAGGATTATTTGCTAATTTTATAAAAACTTTATAAAAAGAGTAGGTAGTAGTTATGTACAGTTTTTGATATCATATTTATATTGCTGATGCCAACATTAATCTAATAAGGCCTACAAGTCTTAATAGTCGGGGTTCCTTTTAAAACTAATTGTTTTCAATCTAACAAAACAGGAGGTGATTTGTAACACAAGCCAAAGACAGCATAGTATTTCAACATTAGAAGAAAACGTTGGTCCCTGAGGCCATAAACAAGGGAACTTGTTTATCTCGGAGCAAGAGTAAACATTATGTAATCGGCGTATCTCACATTAATGAATAAAAGAAAATCAATCTGCAGGACAGCAGCTTCAACAAAAGGGCACCACAGCTGAGTAAGGCAGAGAATGAGCTGAAAACCATGAAGAAGTACCGTTCTGAGTCCCTTCCCTGTGGATTTCTTAGTCTCTCCTGATGCTTTCCTGGCTGCTTTCGTGATTTGAACGTAACAGAACACAATGATGACAAGCATGATGATGAAAGTATAACTGAGTTACAGCTGACCGGAGATCAGATGACTCTGCCATCTATGAATGATGAGCATTTCAATCGAGCACACCCCATCCTGTGTGTACATGCTGAGAGGCACCAAGGAAAAGTAGCTTGAGAGAGAGATGCTGATTGGTATGGAGCTGATAGTGTTGATGATCAGAATACAGTGCAGAGCGCTGCGCGGGGTGCATAAGGCACCGTGCCGCATGGGCATACAGATGGCCACATACCGCTCCAGAGTCATCACTGTCAGTGTGAGGAGCAGACAGTTGAGGTACAGAAAAAATACAATCAGAATCTGTACCACTATGACTTTGCCACTGATCTTTTGCAATGAAAAAGGAGCACCATCAGATTGTGTTGAGTCGTTATAAGCCATATAGTGTATAGTGTATAGTGTATATATTTATCGGTTGTATGCAAATACCCACTCATGCACCACTCATGGACTGAAATTGTAAACATAAATACAACATAACCCAATGAATAGAAAGAACAAGAGAACTAACAATCCAATGTCGTCATCCCTTTTAAGTTGGTACCAATGCATCTCATTGGCTATCTAAATGTAGATGTTGTTGTTATTGGTTATTGCTATTAGTGTCAATTGAGCTCATAGGACTTGACTTGACTTGACTTGACTTGAGCAAAAGAACCCACCCAATAGTTTACACACTTACCTGCAGTAGTTAATTATATTCTTAATTCTTTTTCAGATTTTCAGTCTTCTCTTAGTCATACATATATATAAATAAACATACTAAACATGTGTGTGTGTGTGTATGTGCACACACATACACACACACACACACACATATATATACTGTATATACAGACACACATACACATATATAAACATACATTTGCACACATACATACACAAGCATACAGTATTTAATTTTGTATTTGGTGTTGGGTTGGAATTAGAGGTTATTAACCTTATTCATATTAGCTAATGAGGCTAACAGTATAGCATGATCACTGATGTTAATGAGTCCCAGATGAAGTACTTACTAATGATGACAGTATGCCTTGTGTGTATCCAATGTTTTTCCATAACTACAACAATCAGTCAACAATAAAACTAATTGCCCAATGTGGGATAAAGCTGTAGAAAACATTGTTCCCATATGGAGAACTCTCTCACAAGATCTATTAGTGGTACCTAAGTGCGCAAATAATTATTACTAGTGAGACATCAGTCACCTCAATCTGTTAGCAAGCATTAATATGTTATTGGTCGGAAGTTTTCAAACACTTTAATTTAACCACCTACAGTATACTTTTCCCATAAGAAAAAGATCACCTTTGCACACAGATCATTTTAACAAAGAATGTGATTCTTCAATATGTTTTAATGCAACACAAATAATACTGAAGTCTACATTTGTTTTATTACATTTAATATACGTCCTAGCCCTGTAAGACCCAAATATAGAAAAACCTAAAAGAAAAAGGTTTTCCTTTCATATGTTGTTGTAGGAGGCCTATCAAAGAGAAATTAAAGAGTTTTTGTCTGGTTTTAGGGAAATTACAGCGTAATATTACAACGTTGGGCCTTGGTGGGAGCAGAATTTCTGTACTTGTATTCACATTGTCTGAACGACAATACAGAACAACTAAGGGTTCATTTGCAGGGTTGATTGCTTACATGGCCCAATAAAAGTATATAACATGAATAATAATCACATCAGTCATATTTTTTATGAATAGTCATTTATTACAAAAAATAATAATTAACAAGATTAGGTACGCCTAGCTAAGCTGGGTCACAATGCAGCTGTCTGTCAGTCTGAATTTCACATTATTTCACGACGTTGATGTTCACTTGCAATGATCCCAAAAACAGTTCTTGTCGTCCGAGAAGCGAAGACGAACATCACACTTGCTGTATTGCGTGTTGGTGTATCCTATACTGCAGTGTCTGCAGCATCCTCTCTTTGTTTTCACTGGGAAATGTGCCATTAGGTCCCTGCGTACATCCAGTGGGGGGGTGCACATGATCTCTTGGACGTTTGGTGGACTCCCATCACCTGAGGAGGGTCTCTTCTGAGCATTCAAAGGGCTCCCTGATGTCACCATCTGTGATACTGGGCTCCCATTGCCTGAAGATGGTCGTCCTCTCTTGGGAGTTTTGAGTGTTGTGTTCACCTGATTAGAACAGAATCAATTAATATATATGTCAAAAGTACATTAAGATACAAGTCAAATATTACAAACAGTGAAATATTTTAAAATATTACAAACGGTAAATAGCAGAAATGGATTCTCACCAGGATGAGAGAGGATGCTAGCTGTGCCTGAAACAGCCACCTGTTCAGTATCTCAGCCAGCGATGTCACAGGGCATGGTGTTTGGTTGGGGCTCGATGTCCACATAATCATTGGCTGGGCAGTCAGTGGGTTGTTGGTTTTTTTTGTCCACTTGGCCACAGGCATCTTCATCTGACTCTTCATCACTCGCATCAGTGTCATCTGATTCCATCTCAATATCACTCGCTCCATTTTGGAGCGATAGCAATCACATCCTGCATACTGTACAGTACATACTCAAGGATGTCTCCTTGCTGGTGGCATTCTGAAATGGAAAAAAGTATAAATATAAAAAAATATATATAAATAAATACATCAATAAATGTATATGTGACATATGCTTATTATATTGTACTAGATAACCTGAAGGAATATATAGGGTAGTGGACCAAGTGTTCAGTGTAGAAAGAACTATTTTCCAGGCACACAATACTGTCTGGCTATTCTGGCCTATTAGGCTTTCTAATTATCATACTAAAAGAAATGCATGCATCACCCACTTCCATCCACGCCCCACATTCCAGACCATTCTCACCTGTCTGTCCCTGAACAATGAAACCTGTTTGCCCACTCAACAAGCCTGCTATTTTAGCTACCACAATGACCCAACGTTGTAGAATTACAAAGATATAACAAGCTATAAATACAATTTGATGAATGTATTCCACAATAACTACATATGTACATGTTCTAGACATTGTAATGATCACAAAAAAGATATATTTAAGGCATTTTACTTACTTGACTCTGGTTAAATCCAGTCCAATAAAACAAAGAGATTTTGTTTGAATGAAGATCTGGAAGTTGTGTGAGTTCATGGCCAGAAAGTGTGATTTATAAACATATTTACCATCCAATAGCGTTGCGAGACTGAACAACAGGACCCAATGACCATGTAAATGTGGTCAAAAGACAAAAAAAACAACAGACTTTTTTAGGATAGCTAAAAGTGATGTAATTTTACAATGTTGGGTCTTACAGGGCTAGGTTACCTTCAGAATATTTATCCTTCTGCATAGCTAACACAGAACCTTGCTTGCCTTACATATTGTTACAGATTAGTAAGTAAGTAAGAAGTGATGTAGTGAATATGAGTACAAACTATATACTAAGTAAGTACTACACCCTAACACTAATAGAAAGCATACTCCTTGACCAAACATAGACCTTTATTTCACTGACCTCATCTTTGTCAGCTACTAAAAAAACTGTAGGCTACTTAATATCATTTAATATTATGTTCTATAACAAATTTATATTCTATATCATATTTTTGATTTTACATACTGTAATTGCTACATATTTTAACTATAAACAAGTATTATTCTCTTAATAATTTAGTCATATTGTCTCTTTCCCTGTTCATGTCAGTCTCTTTGTCTTCCATAATAATTTTCAATAAATAATTCAAAAGCATAATACAAATTTTTTATACACCAAATATTGTTGTCTCAATTGCAAGAATGTATAAGATAATATAACTATAGATAAACAAAATCAGTAAATAATATTATATCATATATTATTTATACCAATATATACTTTAAAAAGACATGATTAATACATTTTCTTCAGTGATACTGTAATATTGATGCATTGCTTGACCAGGGCCCATAGTTTTCAAGCCCTTCAGAATTACTCCTAGGAATTGTGCTGAAAGCATGGACTCTAAAAAATATGGATGTACAGTATCATCCGTGACGTCAAC
>OMKN01080554.1:7185-18531 GCA_900302345.1 Melanonus zugmayeri
AAAAGGGTGCCTCAAGGCTCCATCTTAGGTCCCTTGCCGTTCTCTATCTACATCAATGATGTAGCCAAGGTTGCTGGCAATTCACAGATCCATCTGTATGCTGACGACACCATCTTGTATTCAGCAGGCCCTTCACTCCACTCTGCGGCATCCACTCTACAAATTAGTCTTACCTCTATTGAACAGTCCTTTCACAGTCTCCACCTTCTTCTCAACTCCAAGAAGACTAATTGTATGCTCTTTGACAGAAAGCATGACACTGTTAGCACCCCTAAAATCACCTGTGCCGACGGCTCCGAGCTGGAGTTTGTTACTTCTTATAAATACCTTGGCCTCTGGCTAGACCCATCCCTCTCCTTCTCTACTCACATAAAATACCTGCAGGCCAAAGTCAAAGCTTGTCTGGGCTTCTTTCACCCACTCGGCCAAACACACTCTTGTCAAGATGACCATCCTCCCTATATTTGATTATGGCGACACTATCTATAGAATGGCATCCCAGTGTGCCCTCAGAAAAGTTGACATACTCCATCATTCCACCATCCGCTTCGCCACTAGTGCACCTTTCACCACTCACCACTGTGACCTTTATAACCTGGTGGACTGGTAATCTCTTCACACCAGAAGGCTTCTTCACTGGCTTGGTCATCTATAAAACCATACTTGGTAAAACACCTCTCTACCTCTCCTCCCTTCTGCACATCTCCACTTCTGTTTACAACCTAAGGTCCAGCAACTTCATCGAACTCACCATCCCCAAAGCCTGCACGGCTTTTGGCCGCAACGCCTTCCGATTTGCTGCTGCATCTGACTGGAACACCTTACAAAACACCCTCAAACTCACTGTTCTCACATCGCTCACTGCTTTTAAACAAAATCTGCAACAGATCGTAACCGACTGTTGCACCTGCTGACTGCCTCCCAATCGCCTGCATAGCCCTCAGCCCCTTCTCTCCTCCCCTTAAGCCCCCTCACCTACCTCCCTCCTTCCCCCCTTTCTTCTCTCTCTCCCTCTGGTTCTCACTCTCCTTTTCTCTTTTTCCCTCTCTCTTTCCTTCTCCCTTATTTATTGTAATTTTTCCTTGTATACTATTACTACTGTAATTTTTTGGTTTATTTGTGTGTATGTACATAACCTTGTTTTTGTTGTAGCCTCCCACCTCCCCCTTCCCTCAAAAGGCCTTTGCTTTTTGGTCAGGCTGCTTCTGTATATAAGAATTTGTTTTTACTTGCTTGCCTGGGTAAATTATGGTAAATAAATAAAATATTACCAAATATACTCAAATATACATCAAATTGTTACACTACTGTGTTACTGCTAAAGGTAATATATTACATGTAATATGTTACCCCCAACACTGCTTACTAATAGCTGATGGGCTGTCATTTCTAACAAATTACTCAAATAATAGCTCTGGAGTAGTCTATATATTTTTTTCTTCACAAAACATTAGTAAGCTCAACAAATATTTAGCAAAATGTGTACTTGCTGATCTGAAATTGTGATAGATGATCTGGTCCACAATAGGTGATTATCATGACCGGATGGTTGAAGGCCAAAGTTCTGCACTTCTATTGCCTGCTACAGAGCTACTTGGCATACGTATCATCAGTTGCCAGTTCACTCAATAGGACAGTAGAAGGGGGAACTAAACCGGATCAAGTCCCAGTTGGGGACTGATGGACCCATGTTGGATGTACTGGTTGCACAGCCAAGATCAGGAACAATTCTGTCTAGCTGTTGTTGACTCTTTAAAAGACATGGAAAACACCAACAAAGCCCGCAAAATAACACTGTGTGTTGCTTCCTCTCTTGAATAAACATTTGCTTAACTCTAAGAATCAGAGCCAAGAAATACCCTGTAGAGTGGGTTCCTGAGGGGCAACTAAACAAACAAATCTCAGTACATTAGGAGAAAAGCCAAGACCCAGCAGTACCATCATGCTTTTGAGCCTTCTCTTTCTGCCTTCTACTGTGGGTATTGTCGAGCCTTGGCATGTGATATGTCACTCTTTTACAATACAGCTGCAAGTCTTAAAGCATACCAAATTGCAACTGAAAGAGAACAGTATGGTAGAAACCAACATATAAACAGCAAACTTTCGCCCTCTGTTGGTTAAAGAAGCTATTCAGAGAAACTTAGTACCTCATGTTGAAAAAATCCAATTTAACGGATTAGCCAGGTGCAATAAAAAAAACAAAAGTAATTTTGAACGGTGAACGTCTATGACTGTGCCAAACCCGGCAGTTCAATGACTTCATGTGCATCCACCTGTGCATCCATCTGTGCGAGGGCAAAAATGTGCGAGAGTGCTACTATGAGATTAACCTTTTTAATTATTTAATTATATGAAAGAACAAATAATAATGAATCATGCAGTTGAGAACTCTACTCTGCACATATGGCGTTGTGTGCTCAACACACAATATGGTTTTATAGGCCATATTGTTCAATTTGAGAGACATTCGTTTGAGAGACATTTAATATATTTGGTATAGGCCTATTGTATGTAATATATACAGACAGAACAGTCATATTTCACATTGGTCCTATCATGACTGATTTCTGCTGAAGCTGGGATTGTATGGCGATTCTGCCGTCGCCTTTGTGCGCAGGCATTTCATCTAATCTTTTTTATCTGGGGTCTTGTGTCTTTTTTTCCCCGCACTGACCGGCGTTCACATTCTTTGTCCCGCGAGTCATTTTTCACACACCTGGGGTGCATCCCAATGACTGCTCCCAGTGAGAGCAATACAAATAGATTTGTTCTATTTTGGGGTATTTACTCAATACTGAGACATTACATAGCATTGTGAACACAATTAAGGAGACTTTTATCCAAAGTAACATTCAATCAACACATTTGCCTTTCATTATTTCTTTATTATATCATTTTTTATATTGGTTATATTATTTATTTATATTATATTGACATTAATGCTGACAGATTGGCTTAGCAAAATATTAAGTTGACATCATTGACAATTTACATTTTATACACCAAAGCAATATTTTAAATTAAAGAAACACATGCTATGTATTTAATGAACAAACAAATCGTTTTTTCCACGTCACGTGACACGTGTCAAGTTTCTGTCTGTGAAAACAAAATGGCTTTTCTTCTCAGTGGAAAATGCAATATTTAAGATAGTTTTGGCATTAAAATGCGTTTTGATAACATTTCTAGCGAGAAATGTGCATTTTATTTTCATAATCTTCGTTCAGTGAATGTATGTGATGTTTAGTTTGTCAGTTAATACGTTTTCTATCGTTGCTATAGTGGTTGCTATGGACGCTGCTATCGCTGAAACCACGTAGCTTGCATGCTGTTTGAATCATTGTCTTTGTGTTGTGTAGTTATCTGAGCCGTTATGTTATGTGTTATATTATGTGTTATATTATGTGTTATATTATGTAACTGTTTGATGATGTTCTTTCAATAAAAACGTAGATTTTAGAGTGCACTTGGGAGTGAGCTAGAGCGCTAGAGACCAGACGTCTCTATCTTACTCCCAAGTCATTCTAGGCCCCCATGAATTGTGTTTTTTTGTATCTTCTGATGAGCTCTCTTCCTGTAGGGCTAGAGCCACCAAATGTTGTATGTCCTTGAGGCCCTCTTTCATATAAAAGAGACACCAGGTCTCTAGCTTGCTCCCTAGTGTCCTTGACCCCTAGCTCACCTGCTGATTACATTATTTAACATAGACATATGTATATACATAGACGCTGCATTGCCCGCTTCGGCCCGTTGCTGCGATACGTCAACATCACTGCCATATTGGAGAGGCCAAGACAGGCCTGTAAACACATACAAGTAAACGGGGGGAACAGGGTTTTTTCTGGATAAAAAGTACATTTCACAAACGTGATTAGTCGTTTTTATATTCAAGGGTTTATGATCTACGTAGATTACAGAAAAATATATTGTTATATTATATTATTATATATTATGTATGTTATATATAGATCTATATACATCTATACCGTAAAACTTCAATTAAAAGCAGAGTCCCAATTAAACGCTGAGTCCCTTTTACTAGCTGAGTGTGGCTACACGTTTTGACAAATAAAGGCCGGATTGTTTATCTGGTTGCCATTGAGGCTGTGAAGGCCCAGATAATCGGCCTCATCTCTTTGAGTAATGTGGTTGAATATTCTGGTTTTAGTTAGGAGTCTAGCAGCGGTGTTCTGCACAAGCTGGAGGCTTTTCCTAGTAGAGACCAGAGAACAGTGCATTACAGTAATCTAGTCTAGACGATATGAATGTGGATAACATTGGTCTGATTCTAGCAATGTTTTTAAGATGCAAGAAAGCAGTTCTGGTAATACTTTTTACATGTTGATCAAAAGAAAGGAGCTTTGGGCAATAGCAGAGCCCTCAAAACATGTGTGACGTCTTCAAATTGTGTTCATTGTTGCTTCAGGCCGATGATTATCAGCTCCATTTTCCCTGCGTTAAGCTGCAAGTAGTTTTGGGACATCCATCTTTTAATTGCAGTCACGCAAGATTCAACCTTCTGGATCTGGGAGGAGTCGTTTGATCCAATAGGAATGTAGAGTTGAGTGTCCTCAGCATAACAATGAAAGTTAATTCCGTAGCTGCGAATAATATCGCCAAGAGGAAGCATGTAGATTGCAAAGAGCAGTGGGGGTGAGAGTCTTTATTGAACCACGGGGCTGGTCTTTATCCACGGAGCCCCTATTGTCAGAGAGAGGAGCAAGTGACAGGGGTAACTTATCTGCCATGGCTACAGTAGTTGCAGGGGTGATACGCCGGCAGATGTAAGTAGTCTGGTGGTCGTTGGGGGGGCAAGATACCTCCACCTAGAAAGTGAGCAGAAAGTGGTCAGATAAAGCTGAGGACGAGGTATAAGGTAAGACAACCAAATCTGAAATTTCAACACCATGGGTCAATACAAGATCCAGTGTGTTTCCACCACTGTGCGTAGGGTGCAGGACAGCTGTCTGAAGCCAAGTGTGTCTGTAATAGACAGAAAAGCCTTTGTGAGAGAATCAGACGGATTATTCAAATTAATGTTGAAATCCCCTATGACCAAAACATTGTCAGAATGCATAACAAAATCAGCTGCAAATTCAGAGAACTCATCCACGAAAAGTGAGCCCGGTGGGCGGTAAATTATAGCTAATATGAAAATGTATAGTTTTTTTTTTAGGACGAGTTTCAAATTAACGCCAGGTTAGATTTGAAGGTGCTACTACTTACCTACAAAATCCTACACGGATTAGCACCATCCTACCTGAAGGACCATATTATTCCCTATTATCCTTCTCGGCCCTTCAGGAGCCTTCTACCAATTCCAAAAGTTAAAAAGAAATCAGCAGGAAACAGAGCGTTCTCTCTTACGAAGCCCTATCTGTAGCACAGTCTGCCACCTGTGATCAGGGAAGCTGACTCTGCTGAATAGTCTCCGAAACTTAAAACCTACCTCTTTACTCTCTCATTTGGCTCCTAGGAATGCCCCTCAGCTCTCATTACAGCTAAATTGACCTGTTAGCCAGCAATAGCCTAAACCTGCTGCCGATAGGTACTAGATTAGAGGTTTTTCCTCCATGGTCCTTGTCCACCCTGCTCCATCTAACCATAATGCAGTCCCTGTTTTAGTGTGTTGCTGCGGTCATGGATGGACTGGATGCCTGGCCTCACCACCTGACGGCTACCAGCTTGCTCACCAGCCAGCACCTCATCAACATGGATAATACTCATTGTCAATTTTTTTTAATCATACTTAAAATGTTTGCTTGTAATATTATGTATATCAATGGTGGCACCCATTGCACTCCTAACCATCCCTGGAAGGAGGGATCCCCCACTCTGTTCCTTCTCAAGATTTCTTCCTGGATAATTAGGGGAGTTTTTTCTTGCCCTTTGGGGGGCTAAGGTTAGGGGGTGTCATAAATATATGGCCTGTAAAGCCCTTTGAGACTATAACTGTGATTAAGGGCTAAAAAAAAAAACAATTATGCCTAGTGTGGACCACTGACCCGACGGCAAGGCAAGACTGATCGTCAAGACCAGTCGTGTAGTGTGTACTGCTGAAAACCCCGACTGATGGACAGAATAGTCAACTCGTTACACTCCATTTCCATCTTCAGTCTGACATTGCCTCCACTCTAAGGGCAGTTGAGTTCAGTGACTGAAGCAAATAAGAGCTATTCATTGAAGTTTTACGGTATATTATATTATATATATATATGATATATTATCGTTATAGTGCTTTTTATCCAGAAAAACTGCAGCTCCCCTGTTTAATTTACTGGCCTATGTATATCTCTATGGTCTTTAATGCCCTCTTTCATATGAAACAGACTCCAGGTCTCTAGCTCGCTCTCATGTGTCATAGACCCCTAGGTCACCTGCTAATTGCATCACTTCCTGTAGGGCTACAACCCCCATGTTGATCATTTTAGTACCCTTTTGAAAATGTTTTTCGTCAGCCTTTTACTTTGATTGCATTTACGCTTCAAAAACCTTAAAAGCTCTATTCATGGGCGAGCCACCCATGAAGGTGGCTCAACCCACTAGTGCGCTACCCATGTAGGCGATGCGCCTTGTAGCGACCCTGGTTCAATTCCTGTGCTACATGTCATTCTCTCTCTTCACTATCCTGTCCATAAAGGCACAAAAAGCCCTTAAAAAATATATAGGAAAAAAAAAAAAATTCATTTGTCATGACTATCTTGTTAAACAAAATGTATATATAAAAATGAACCTTTGGAAAGGACCTTTTGTCCCACAAAAACGGAATCCAAAGAAATCCAAAGAAGAAGAAGAAATACGTCATCCCTGGGGCACTCTAAAATCTACGTTTTTATTGAAAGAACAAACAGTTACATAAAATAACACATAACAGGGGGGCGGCTCATTGGCTCAACCCGCTAGTGCGTTAACCATGAAGCGACCCAGGTTCGATTCCGGCCTGTGGTCCTGCGCTACATGTCATTCCCCATCAGTGCGTAGTAGGCTATTGCAGTTTATTGCAGTTTAGGAGGCGGTTGAAGGCAGTTTTCATCACAACATCAGAGCTGGTAGGAAGCAAGTTAAGTTGGCTATGTACCGAGGACTAAGAGCTTTTAGTTTGTGGTGACTGGGCAGGTTGGTTTTGCGGGAGAGAAAAGATGGAGGTAGCAGTAGTAGGGACAATTATGTACAATAGCAAAAGTGGGAACCATGATAAAACCACCGTCTTTTACTTGCATTAGAGAGGAAATTTTGTAGTAAACAAATGTATGTTATGTGTTGAGTTCACAGCTTATGTGTCCTGTTCTTGTCGCTTCACAACAGATACTCATTTGTTTTGTCCCATGCGCTACTGACCAGAGTTCATCAACTACAGACACAAATGACACCAGAGCTACAGCGGCTCATATAGCTGTGGATGTCAACGTGCTTCAGACTCACTCACACACACAAGAAAAGAAAGTCTAAAATTGGGCAGTTCCCTCTATCACAGACACACCTTCACGTCCCCATTCCTCTTGTCCAGAAGGGGGCGAAACCATGTTTCTTGTATGCTTGTATCTGGTCAGCAGAAAAGGATTTGACAGGTACGGGAACAAATCTAGCAGGCACCAGAAATAATTAACTAGCTCACTTATTTTAGTTGAAAGTGTTTTAAAAAAAAAAGTACATCCTTAAGTTGATACTTTATCCTGTGCTATATTTCTACTTCTGAGGAATTGCAGAAGATCAAGATGGTGTATACCACCATTTACTGCCTACCCAACTACTACTTTTAACAATGGACGGTCAGTACATTTCACTCTTCTAGGCCGGCTCGCATTGCATGCACTTGACTAAAATGTGTTCTGTTTATGTTGAAATGTATGGTTTCTCACTGTATCATTTCCCCAACAAACTATTCCCCAAATAAACTATTTAACATAAAAGCACATGTCATTTCTGTGCTCTGTCAATGTCATGTATTAAAATTATTATTCACAATTATTCACAATCACATGTTCAAAATATATTGACTTTTGGGAACAGTTAAGTTAAGTACTACCACATTAATGTCTGGAAAAAATAACGATACATCAAAGATAGAAGACGGGTTGGTGAGAGACCTCAACTGATTTCAAATGGCTGGTAAGTCATTCCCATAACTTACACCTTAAAAAGCTGAACCACCACAGACAACGGTTTGGCCTCTCCCTGGAAAGAGCTCCATTTCCCAGTAACGGGGATCAGCATATACTAGACAGGGGAAAAGTGAGAGAAATTCAAAAGATGTCACTTATAATAATATGTAATCGATAACAAATGTTAGAATGGTCCCACTTGAAACCACACAAATCCTGTGATCTATGGCCAGTATTCATGATATGCAGTTAAATTGCCAAAACCGTTTTAACCTTCTATGCAAACTATGACAAATGAACTCAAATTAATTGTGTTCGGTATCATACGTGGTGCTGTCTCTGAGGTTAAATTATAGTGTATGTATGGACACTCTTTAAGATACCTTAGCAATAGATAACTAAAGCATAGCAAGTCATAAATATAGCATAGCAATGGCTAAAAGAACCACAAGCACCTTCAACTTGGTAGTAAAAATGACCATGAAAGAGATATAGGTTTTCCTGAGTTAACTTGAGTTTGTGAGGAAGATTGAAGCAGAAATGTCCCCACTTACCCATGTTCCCAGGTTCAAGCCAGACGTTGAAAGAGCCACAATGTTTCCTACAACGATGAACAGGGAGCACACGTACTGATGGCAGTCCCTCTCCAACTACAAGCCAACCCAGCACTCCAATTCCCTACAACACACAGGTATGTTTTCAATATGACCTGGTGATATCACATTGTTAAAAGAAGCAGGGAATGAAGAGATCTATTTAGAAATAAGCAGAAACGTCACGAGTCACATCTAGTGTGCATGGTGTTGTAAGCATTATGAAATGTGAAATGGTAAATCTAATATTAAAGTATTGATATTAAAGTTGTACTTAGAGTATAGAGAACAAATGTGTACTCTATATATAACATCATACTCTACTACAGTATGATGTTTCTACTTTCTTGACAAGGACTTCATTTAGATTGTTAGTTGCTAGTAAAATAACATTTTGGTAGGTTTAAAATAACATTTAATCACATAAATGACTTTATTTTTCCTTGCAAAATGTTGGCCCAAAAACTCACCCTGCTCTGAGATTTTGTGCTGTGGCTGACAAGGCACCGCTGCAGAGTAGTGCCCGCACTGTCCAGCAGGGGGCAGAGCTCTGCCTTGGGAAACAACCAGCGCAGAACCTTCTCCTTGGTCGCAGAGCTGAACCTCCTTCAAAGTCAGCAGAGGAAACAAGCCATATCTCAGTGATCAGCAAATAAAACATACATACGTATGAATTCTGTTTTACTCTTGAAAAGCTGCTGTGGATAAGATTTGAGATGTAAAGAGAGCAGAAAAGAGCAAGATTTTGAAAATAAACAACCCAAAAGAAACGTCCCCTCCCTCTCTGCTCCCTCCCTCCCTACGTTTCTCCACCATTGAGTTGCATTCACACTTGACAGGCAACATGGATTCCCCAAAACCAATCAAAGAAGAGATGCCCCGATTGGTCAGAAATGAGCCAGGAGCGGTCTAAAATCGAAATGTCTACAGAGGCAGGTGCAATGAACCGGAGCAGATATTTCACAGAGCATTTCACTCACTAATAGCTGACGGATGGCTGTGGCATTTCTAACAAATTACACTCAAATAGCTCTTAAATCTTACCTACAGCACACTAATAATAATACATTGTATTTATACAGAGGTTTTCTAGACTCAAAGACACTTTACAATGGAAATATGACATATGACATAATACATGACTAAAAAAATCTAACATTTGATTTGAATATTAAGTAATAATTTAAATTAAAACAACATTTTACACTTTGCCACATTGTGTCATGGTATCGATTAATGGGCACAATTTTCAGATCACGTACAAATGATATGAAGAAAGAGAGACAGTGAGACAAACACCGACCAGAGCAGGGTGAAGTTGGCAGGCCCCTGGGGGAAGCCCTGGCCAGCGGTGGTGTGAGAGCCATCTTCCTCCAGCAGGATGGACATGGAGTCTGAATGGGCAGAGTACAGCTCCTCCAGCTGCTCCCGCTGCAGGCACAGGGATGAGCCGCCCTGGAGGACCAGCGAGAGGACAAGAGGAAACAACAAGACACTTAACTGATAAACTCAGTAACGCTAAATACCTTTCCCAATAAATGGTAAATGTGCTTTCAAAATGTAACTGAAGCTAAACGTGATTGTGGTTCTTCTCTTTACTTTGAGAAGGACAAGCTGTGGTCCCCTGCGTAATGCAACAGTTTCCTTGAGGGCCTCTGGGACCTCCAACACAGAGGAGATTTCTGAACAGGCAGAGCAGTTCACCAGATTCTGTCGCAGTGTCCCGGCACTCCACCACTCATGGAAACCTGCAAAGAAAGATCAATCAATGCTGATTAGCTCCTAAATGTGTATAACTGCAACCACAAGCCTACATTTACTTTGAATCTTTTAAAGTTAAAAAAAACACATGTTTTTAACTACATTCAAATTGTTTCTTGCTGCCCTTATTGGGATCAAGATATATACACGCCTTCCCAACTTAACTTGAGAACAGAAACATCACACCCAGTGGGTAAATTACAAAAGATGTGTAGACCTTGTAGGTTGTACTTCTTGGCAATGGGCAGAGACAACAAGCGGACATGACTGAGTGGTGATGACCAGTTGTGGCAACCCAAGGAAGCGAGACCAAGCTGCGGGTGACTCTGGGGGTAGGTGAAGGCCAATACCACTAGCAGCAAGAAGCCCACAGCCACAATAAACTGGAGAGGACAGAGGAATATAAAGGGGGGTTTAAGAGCAAGTGCAGCCTACTCACTTCTACTGTAGAAGTATCTTAACAAACGTTTACCACCTGCTTTCATCCTGTGTAATGTTAAACACTCATCATAGGCCTACCCAGTGCATAGGCCTACCCAGTACATAAGCCTACCCAGTACATAAGCCTACCCAGTACATAAGCCTACTCAGTACATAGGCCTACCCAGTACATAGGCCTACCCAGTACATAAGACCTACCCAGTACATAAGCCTACCCAGTACATAGGCCTACCCAGTACATAAGCCTACTCAGTACATAAGCCTACCCAGTACATAAGCCTACTCAGTACATAGACCTACCCAGTACATAGGCCTACCCAGTACATATACCTACCCAGTACATAAGCCTATTCAGTACATAGACCTACCCAGTACATAGGCCTACCCAGTACATGTTAGCAGCTGTTCTAGAATCCTACAACAGAACCAACTCGTAAAATACGACGTAG